>JARKHS020014308.1:0-31175 GCA_030143305.2 Amblyomma americanum
ACAAATTGGTCGGCATCCACGACAGAAGAGGGAGTAGGATCCGGAAGAAGCATGGCGTCCAGCATGGTCAAGGCTTCGCGACCGTGCACCAAATGGAAAGGAGTGAAGCGCGTCGTTTCGTGAAGCGCAGTGTTGTACGCGAACGTTATGTAAGGAAGTATCCGGTCCCAGTTCGCGTGGTCACCGTCGACATACATAGAAAGCATATCGGCAATTGTCTTGTTAAGCCGCTCAGTCAGTCCGTTGGTTTGCGGATGGTACGCTGTTGTCTTTCGATGGCTGGTGCCACTGAGTCGAAGTACCTCGTTCGTAAGTGCCGACGTAAACGGGGCTCCCCTGTCAGTTAATACGACCGTTGGAGCTCCGTGACGAAGCACAATGTTATGAATGAAAAAACTTGCGACTTCGGCGGCGGGTACCACGGGGAAGAGCCTTGGTCTCACAGTAGCGGCTGAGATAGTCAGTGGCAACAGCAATGTACCGGTTACCCATGGAAGACGCCGGAAACGGACCGAGTAAGTCCATGCCGACCTGTTGAAATGGGAGGCGCGGGGGATCGATAGGCTGCAGGAGCCCGGCTGGTTTAGTCGGTGGCGTCTTCCGGCGCTGACATTCTCGGCAGGTTCGGACGTAACGGCGGACAACCGCAGCAAGCTTGGGCCAGTAGTACTTGGTGCGTATGCGCGCCAACGTGCGGGAAAACCCGAGATGGCCCGAAGAAAGGTCGTCGTGGCACGCGCGCAGAACTTCGTCACGAAGCGCAGCTGGCACTGCAAGCAGATAGACAGTGTCCGTTGGGCCGTAGTTCTTTTTGTAGAGTACCCCATCGCGCAAGCAAAACGATGACAGTCCGCGCTTGAAGAGCCGAGGTGGAGATGGGGCGATTCCTTCAAGGTATTCTATGAGGGGCAGCAGGTCAGAATCGGCCCTTTGTTGTTGGGCAAGGGTGGACGTGGTGAGAGCACCAAGAAAAGCGGAATCGTCGTCGGACTCGTCAGTGGGGCACAGGATTGGGGCGCGGGATAGACAGTCAGCATCGCTGTGTTTCTGGCCAGACTTGTGCACGATGGTGACATCAAATTCTTGTAACCGAAGACTCCATCGAGCAAGCCGCCCCGAGGGATCCTTCAGGTTCGCCAACCAACAGAGTGAATGGTGGTCGCTCACGACCCGAAACGGGCGGCCATACAAGTACGGACGAAATTTCGTAACGGCCCACAGCACAGCTAGACATTCCTTTTCCGCTGTGGAATAATTGACTTCTGAACGGGACAAAGTGCGACTGGCGTAAGCAATCACGCGTTCTAGACCATCCTGCCGCTGAACAAGGACCGCGCCGAGGCCAACGTTACTAGCATCAGTGTGCAGTTCAGTGTCGGCCTCTTCGTCGAAGTGGCCAAGCACAGGCCTACACTGCAGACGGGACTTGAGTTCTGTGAAGGCGCTGTCCTGGTCTTGGCCCCAGATGAAGGGTTCAGAATCCTTCGTCAGGCGGGTCAAAGGCTCTGCTAGCCGGGAGAAATTGGGAACAAACCGGCGATAGTACGCGCAGAGGCCCAAGAAACGACGCAGGCTCCGTTTGTCTGTTGGCTTAGGGAAGGCAGCTACGGCGGCCGTCTTTTCGGGATCTGGACTAACACCTCGTGCGCTGACAATGTGACCACGAAACTTCAGCTCTTGAAATGCAAAGTGACATTTCTCTGGCTTGAGAGAGAGACCAGCGGAACGTATGGCCTCGAAAACAGCACGCAAGCGTTTCAGGTGCTCATCAAACGTGTCAGAGAAGATCACGACATCGTCAAGATATACGAGGCATGCCTGCCACTTCAGACCGGACAGCACGGTGTCCATCATTCGTTGGAACGTGGCAGGGGCCGAGCACAAGCCAAAAGGGAGTACCTTAAACTCGTATAAACCGTCTGGCGTAATAAAGGCGGTCTTCTCTCGGTCGCGTTCGTCGACCTCTATTTGCCAATACCCACTGCGGAGGTCAAGGGATGAAAAGAAGGTGGCATGGCGCAGGCGGTCTAGGGAATCATCAATGCGGGGCAGAGGGTACACATCTTTTTTCGTGACGGTATTCAGGCGCCTGTAATCGACGCAGAACCTGAGGGTGCCATCTTTCTTCGTGACGAGAACAACAGGCGATGCCCAGGGGCTCGTGGAAGGTTGGATGACGTCGTCCTGGAGCATCTGTCTAACTTGGCGGCGGATGGCATCGCGTTCTTTGGAAGACACGCGATAAGGGCGCTGGCAAATTGGTCTTTGGTCGTCAGCAACGACAATTCGATGCTTGGTAAGCGGCGTCTGTCGGACCTTGGAAGTTTCCGCAAAACAGTCGCGGAAGGAATAGATTAGGCTTTGCACGCAGTTTTTCTGACTGGCCGAGAGGTGCGGGTTCACGTCAGTCGGAATGGCTGTAGCCGTCGCCAAGGGTGTGACATTCCCGTAGAGCCAATGGGGACGATTTTGAAATGCGACGGTGGCGGTGCCTGGGAGTTGGCGGTAAAAACATAAATTGCTCAAAACTTTTTGAAACAAGCTCAGCCAAGCCAATCCAGAAAAATCCAATATGGCGGCGTTTGTTTACCCGGCTGGTTGCGGGCGGTTGCTCGCGCGTTCGTGGTGCTGGCTGCCGCTAGCTCGATGCAAGCTTCGTAAATACTGGTGACTTGCTGCTCCCGCGCTGCATTCCCGCTTGATTTCCTAAGTACTTACGACATCTGCTTACCCGCTTTTGCATTTCGATGTGTCTGTTGAGGCAGCACGGTGCATGGTGGCGAGCGGCGCGGCCAGCGCGGCTGATTAGCAGCTGCTTAGGGCGCTCGCTCGAGTACCAAAAACGTAAATAGTTTTCTCCAAAGAACAGTTTATTAAAGGAAACATCAGTAGTGACAATCGATGTACAAAAGTGATTTTAGGCATCTTGGGCATTGCAATATCAGTGACAATCGTTCTAAAAATCAAAATTAATAAATTCCATTATGGAAACCTAGAACACATGAGCGAGTGCACAGAGAATATATACAGGGTACAAAGAGGTAAGGTACTATCAAGGTAGGTCCGGTACATATAAGCATGTGCTACATTCATGTAGCATATGCTTTTGTGCAGGTTCAGATGAACAGCAGTGAAGTACAACATCCGAGATGTATTGAAATGTATCTGTCTGTGGCTATGCATACACACATACAGAGAAGGGCAGCGAAAAGTTTCAGCCTTTCACTCGTTGCATCAGACTAAGGACAACATAATATGCTGCAGTGCTATAACTTAGTAAACAGATGCCATGAAAAGAACTTAGGTAACCTTGGGCACGTTTAGCTCTTGGCAGATGAGTTACAGGCTTGCATGCTTTAGGACACAGCTCGTCTGCCATGCCCTATTTTGGTTTCTTTGTTTTGTAGATACCAAGGGGAGGAAGATGCAACCAGGGCAGGCCGAGAATTGTGTGGAGAAGCGACTTTATGAAAATTCTCTGAACAGTTGTGGCCGTGGCTGGTGACGAACAGTAATTGGAGGTCATTAATTCAGCTTGCGATGACACATTGGGGTGTAACAAAATATGCGTGCGTATAAATAACTCATCTGAGAAATGAAAACGCACAGGGTTCGTAACAGGCCAGTAATGTTTCTCTATGTGGCGTTATACTGCATCTACCACAATGTCCAGTTATTATATTACTGAATGGTAAATTGCAAGTGGTCCGTGTACTGTACAGTATCTGCAAACGCTTATGGACGCCACACAGTTCAGCGTAATGCGCCGGCCGCTGCTATTGTGCCCCTCATGACCCATGTGTTGCTCCAAAAGGTGAAACCCCCAAACGCTACAACTTCCAGAAGGAAAAAAAAAGCAACTACAAATAGCACCGCAGCATATTTCGAGCACGCTTGTATTGGACACCAGCAAACATGTCAAACATTTTTCATCTTATGCGTACACCCCTCTTAAATGTTACAGAGCCGAGCACCTGAGCCAGTCCGCGTTTGCTGCCTGTGGGTTCTGCTCTCTGTTTCATACATCAGGTGCAATGCTGTCAAAGCTAGCGCTCTTGTTTGCGCTGCCTGCATCCATGACCAAAAAGTAGTGCGTTCCTTGTGGTGAGCGAAACATGGTGAATGCTTTGCCTACAGGCTTACTACATGACGCATTTGTCATGAGCTTGATTAAATGCACTGTTATTGCTGACGACACGCTGTTGCTTTGTCAGTCCTCAGACCACTCGGCCACAAAACAAGCACGGAATAACATACCTCCCTTCATTTTTTCTTGCTGATTACTTTCGTACATTTCACTGTGTTGTACCTTATGTATGAAATGAACTGTAGCTATCACCAATTTTCCCAGCAGCATAACAGAGGGCAAGCCATGACCAGAGGTTGCCAAGTTATATACCACAAGAACTCCTGGGTTCCGCAGAGCACTTTTTGGTTTTTGCGAGCACCTGAATCGATGTATGCTTCAACATTATGGTGTGCTTCACAAATTTACTTTTTGCACAAATGGCACTGTTACTGATCATAAGAACTATGGTTAGCATACAGCCAGTCATTAACTGAATTCTGGCATTCCTTGAAGGGCACTGAGCCTGTATACTTGTCACGCAGGAAGAAAGAGAAGCCAAAACAAAACGGTTTCCCTAGCACCTCTTGTAAGTTGTTAGCATTCAGCAATATTAATTTGAGAACCAATGGTCATAGCAATGCTCATACTAACAAGGCACACAAGGCTTCTAGAAGGCAAACTTGTACTTTGTAAAAGAAGTAACGCAGCAGGAGCAAAAGCAGTCAGTACAGTATATGTGCAATCGGAGCAGAATTACGGATAAACAGGTACATAAATACTTATATACATAAAAAATAAATAGTACAACAAAAAGTTAAAGAGAGAGCACATGTGTAGTAAGTAGGCAGCATTAAAAATCCAAATACAATAATATCCTAACACAGTGCCTCATGAATTTAGCCGGCTAATTTGCGCCTCTTTCTGGCGGGAGCACTCTGTTTTGTTTTTGACGTCATGCTCCTGTTTAAAAAGGAAAGGTGCCAATGCAGCCTTGTGCGGCAGAATAATTTAAGGAATTTAATTTTGCAGCCTAATGAACAGAAAACAGCTTGCTGGTTAGGCATCCTCTCAACAAGATTCCTGGACACATTGGACAAATGAGCACAGCAAGAGATTTCTTTTCTGAAGGCCGAATCCAATTTCTTTATATAATTTAGACATGCCTCAGAAGTTGCGGCAATTGACTGGAAAAGGTGCTCGGGAACACCATTCTCCTTGAGTAGTGCAAAGAATTGGTGTCGTCCATGGAGAGAGCCACCGTCTGCTGCAAGGAGTGTTCCCTCACATGTGCATTCTGTGGTTCTCTGGTCAAGAAAGCTCTTCACAAGAGTGCCAGCAACATGGTACACAACATTTTCGTATACTATGTCAGGGGCATCTTGTGAAGACGCCTGCAAGTCAGATGAACCTGAGCCTTGCTGCCTGCTGTGGCTTGTGCTTGGAGTGCTGCTTGGTGACAATACTGCAGAAACACTCTCCAAGTTGGTGAGGAACGCATGTGTTGTCACTTCGCAGTTTCCTTGCGAAAGTTTGAAAAGTTGGCCAATCCAAATATGTTTTACAGCAGCCACGAATTGGTACACATTAGGTGTCTCATTGCAGCCATGTTTTTGACGAACTATTGCAAAAAAATTTTCCAACGGATCCTGCTGCAACCGACGAGTGAAAAGATGAGTGTAATCGAAATCTGCCTTTAGATCTGTCCACAGCAGAAGTAAGGCTTTGATTGTAATCTGCCAACCTTTGATGGTGTGTGGTTGCTTGTCCAGAGGACCACCAAAATGCCATTGGGCGATCCAATCTATGCACGACTCAAGGAAGACATGATGTTCCGAGCCTTCTGTCATTGCGTACCGCAACTTGTCGTCCTGCTTTTTCAGGGCCGAACTGTTCAGGCAGTCAAAAAGCTTATCCATCCTTTCCGTGAACTCTGCTGTAAATTTTGCATCAACAGGAAGCTCTTGAATGGCAATGAGAGTGAGGAGTGCCACAGATACGGATTCGCTGAACACTTGTGTGGCGTACTTCACTCTCATGTCAGCAAAGGGCATCCTGTAGATGTGTTGCTCTTTTAGTTTTTTTGCCAATCTGCTTTTGAGATGCTCAACTGGTGTTTTGGAGGCCCGATCAATGTGACGAGTTTTTTTGTAAAGGGTTTCGATGTGTGTCCAGTCAACAACCTCAGAGCCAATGGTGAGCTTATGTCGTCGCAAATTATTTCTTGTGCATTTGATTAGGTGTGGGGTGTCAAACATGAAGTATATTTTGCGGTTGTTGACAACAAAATATGGTTCATGGATAGAATGGATGAGCATTCTTGACAGACTCACATTGTTCGACCCTTGATCACAAATGACCGCTTTCACCAGAAGACCTTTGGTTTGAAGCTGCTGAATTAAATCTAATAGCAGCTTGCGCATTGCAAGAACTGAAGTTGCATTGTGGGACGCTGCAAAGGCTACTGGCTGCATCCAACTTCTTGATATGCCAGACACCGCCATAACAAGGGCTATGTTTGCCACACGAGAAGTCCTAGTATTCCCATCATCTGTGAAGCCAATTACAATATCTTTTGATTGATCATACATCAAATTTTTTTTCAAGGATATTTCATCGAATAAAAGACAGCATGCTTTGTCTTGTAGTGGCCAATCTTTTGTAATTGATTCTATTGCATCCATGGCACCTGGAATGATACCAGGTGTCATTGGGATGTCTGCCAGCCAGCGCCTTAGCGTCCTCACATGTGGCAAATGGAGCTTTTCTCTGAGGAAGCGATAAGCTTTTGGAGAGTGAAAGAACAAATTGAGAGCGAATTGTTTAATTTGTTTTGACCAGTGCTTTTTGGATTTCGGAAATGAGCAGAGCCTGATTTGAGCTTTAACCAATTCAAAAAGGTCTTGTGGCAAATGCGGTTCAAGCTTGTTGAGAGCCTCCTGCTGCGTTACTCGCCTTGTGTCGTGCCTTTTCCTAATCCGACTCAGTGCCTTTCGGTACCTGTCGCTTCGAGAATGCAACTTCTCGAAGCGCTTTTTGGTGCGAGGGGTGTACACAACTGCGCCCTTCCTCCGCCGACTCTTGGGCGTTCCTGATGCTGGTGTCATCACTGGCTGTCTGACACTCTCTTTGGCACCGCTGAGGCCACTAGGACCAGCTTCAGCTGCAAAAAATATATAAAAAAAGCATATTTATGTTTGCCTCAGAGCGAGACCTACATCTACATCCCTCACAAAATCAAGATTAGGGTGCAGTCACAGGGCTACAGGTTGCCAAACTTGCAGGGCAATGTTTTTGTGTGAAATGATGAATACAGTCGTGCCCCGTTAATATGATCCTCGCTGATAGGGACAGTTTTTTCTGGCGACCAACTTTACGCCTCGCTTAAATGGAAACTAGTTGCTCGTAATACAGACAGGGTAATAGTTAATGGATCTCATTGTTATCCATGTGTTTTGCCTGCTTAATATTCAGAGCAATTTTTCATGACAAGCTTGAGTTAAGCAAATGGAAAAAACCAGAAATATTTATGTGCAGTAAAGCGATACCTACACGCTGTTACGGGCCTGCCGATACCCATCATGAATATATCAAGGTTACCGATGCATACTTTTTCATTGAAGTGGAAGGTTGTAGTTTGCAATAAATTCTAATGTTTTCTTGAGTACTTACCATAATCAGGTGAGTCCCATGATGCTGATGCAATCACTCTGATGGGTGTGCTTTGGGCAGCACCTGTCAAATAAATAAACACACTGTGGGAGGCTTCAACCAAGTATTTTAATTCTCAGGTGCACATTTTTAGCCTGGCTACGCAGCGTGTATGTGAATGGTAAGCAACAGGCTAGTGAAGCAATTTTAAGAACAAGTACCTGAGAAGGCTATCCAATGTTTTCATTGAGCTGAATGAAAAATTACCTGTAAATATAATTCTGTACAGATAACACAGGGGTCCACCACGTAAACAATGCATTCATACATATGCACACAGAAAAATATATGAAATACTAGTTGGTGAGCATAAAGTTAACACTTGTTTCTTCTCTTCTGAAACAAATGTCTGGCATCCGAAGTAGTGGTACAGTAAGATGTGCCGACGTGCACCTAATTATTGCACACCACGACATAATTGCACACTGCTGCTATTGCAGAGGGTTAATTTATTACGTGCAAATCTGCAGCAATAGTGCTGCAGTCTATTGTTGAATTTTCATAGATTATCACTGCACTATTAGTGCATTGCACCTACCTTCTTCGTCAGCTGGGGGAGGGGGCGTAGTCTGCACATCAGTGAGCTGCGGGGCACGTGAAGAGTGTGGGTCGTCTGCAATTAAACGACCGCTTAGACACTCCCAATCTAAAGAAATCAGCCAGCAAAGTAATTACATATGTTTATTTTTTTGTGCTATGACAGAGCCCTCAGCATAAGTAATACTGCATTACAGGGTTAGCCTGAACCAAATGAAAAGTTCTTCATTTCAAGCTGTAATGTAAAACAGATCCTGACTTAGTGCACCTACCTGTGTCATGGACAGCAGAATCTGCACCAGCAATTGTGCCTAGCCCAAGTGTTGATGGCAACGGCAAGTAGTCTGAAATATAGGTACCACTTAGTTACTCCCAAGGAAAACAAACCAACTGGTGTAGTGAGACATTAGGAATGTTTTCCTATGCAAGATTGCAGGAAGACTTACCGTGACCAAGCATGACTTCCACTGGTGCAGCAGTGGACTGTAGTGGTGAAGCGGATTCAATGCCTATGCGAACAAGGAAAAAAAGATAGCCAATCAAGCTCTGCATAGCAGCACCTTCTGCTCAGTGCACAGTATGGCCTTGATGTTCTATTTGGAACGGTTTCTCTTGCTGGGAGTTAGTGTGATCTTAAATTGGGCTTAAATCGTTTTTGTGAGTTTGTAGGCAGTTACGATTAAAAAGGAAAAATTTGTGCGATCAATATACCGCGACATACAAAATAGCACAGCAGCACACAGGAAGAAGAATGAAAACACACAAACGAACACTTTACTGTGAACCACGAGGCCATAAATTCACTTGATGTGCATTGTAGGAAATACAAATCAAACTGCAAACCTATCTATGAAGCGTGCAATGTCACCACTATTAATGCTTGCAAACTTATTCCCGAAATCATTCAGGAAGAAATCAGATAGCCTAAGTGACATGTGCATCGCTAAATATCCTGGCGGGTTGCTCCTCAAAGAACCATTTTTACCTTAGAAACCGGTAAAATGTTTACCCTCCATGCTTGCACAATATGCGGCCACTTCATGTATAATTACCGCCTCGTGTGTCACAATAAGCTGCTGGCAGTTTGTGCGTGTGTGTGTTCTTTCTTGACCCTGTGTGCTATTTTGGAGTGAATTCGCGCAGTCTGCCCTCTATTCACCGCAGCGAACAGTAAGTAATAATGACAAGAATACTAAACATAGAGTTGTAAAAATTATTTTCCTCACTGCTGCTGGAGTGCACTATCCAGCATCTGATTGTTAATATGGTTAAGAGAAATTTAAGCTACAACATGGTACACAACTGCAGTCTGATGCAACTGAAACAATGGCCACATGACATTGAAGCAGGAAAGTTTTGTGCCCGGGAAGTGATGTTTGCAGTTAGCCTCTATGAATGCAATTGTTCCCTTTGGTCTTACATTTACAGGATGGGTTTTTCTGAAAATAGTGCCCTCACCTTGTGCCGCACCTCCTTCATAGAAATCTGCAACAAAAAAGCCACAGGATACACTGAGGGATCAAGCTTGGGAAGAATTTACTGGGAGAGGAATTTTGCTTACCCGGGTGCACCAAGGCTCTCAGACGAGGCTCATGCACCTTCACGGAAGGGACTGCTTCATGCGTGAGCCTTGTGCAGGCATCACTAGTGAAGCAATCCCTCGTGAAGTGCTTTGAGCAGAGCCTGTATGTTTTGTAGACCTTTTCCCTTGGTGTCTCCAGGAGTTCAAGCCTATTGGCATATTTCAGCCAAATGGAGAATCTGAAAAACAGCCAAATAACATGATTTCATACATTTTAAAGGTTTGCATACCTCACTTCAGGAATGCTTATTAGCATCTCCTTACACAGCAAAGGGGTACGAACATTATATAACATATATGCGTGAAAACAACTGTGGCAGGATGCAAGCAAAATAAGACAGCAGTTTGTAACAATGTGCCACAGCCTGCTAGTCTATTGCTATGCTGGCCAATCGAAACGATGAATGAAATCACCTTTTTAATGTCTGGCTATGATCGACAAGCCAGAACCTTTAAAATTCTTGAGCTTATGTTTTCTTTTGTGATCTGCTTTTGGTTTAGGTAACAATAACTAGTTCTTTGTTCCAACTGCTTTTTGGGTGCGGCATAATTTTGTGCAGCAGATAGAAATGGGGACAGAGCTTCACTGCAGACTTAAGCTCTATCTGATCATAGCAATTATTCCACTCACACTTTTCTCTAGGTAACTGCATACTAACCACCACCCATGATTCGTTCTTTTCTAATTCCTCCATTAAACACAAGTGCCAATGTAGCTATGCTATGGCAGACAGCTGCTTGCCCACAAATTTGAAGTCTGGATTAAGAACAGCAGGTAAATGAACCAGTAGGCACAGTTTTTCATCTTTTGCTTTCACTGTGATCAAATGGGAAGTGTGAAAGGGATGTGAGCAGAACATCAACAGGAAACACTGCTCTTTCAAGAAACTGAAGGTGCAGGCAAATAGCATGGGTCCAGAAGAAGGGGAAAAAAGTGCTTAAGCAAGGGAAATGTCCCAAAAAAGACACAGACAAGAAGAAAGCGACCTTCGCCTTCCCCTCACCCACCCGCCGGAAACGAGCGTTTCCGGCGTACTAGGCGAAACTATTTGCGAGCTTCCCAAAAGCTGTCAAGGACAAGGCGCGAGATAAGAGACATATGTGAGGAGATGGGAATAATGCGGAGAGTTCAGAGCCCTCCAAGGTCAGTCGTGCGCCCCGCGAGCGAGCAGCGTAGAGGACAGCCGGGGTGGAGTGTGGAGCGAAATTTACAATGCTGGAGCGGCAGCACTACGGTAGGCAATAGTTTCGAGAAACGCTTCCACGGAGTACATGGGTGGTTGAGCGCGGATATCGCGAGGAACAGCTCCGGTAAAAGTAAGAAAAACAAGACCGGCGGACTTTCTATATGCGGCTCACGGCGTGCAATGGACTTTCAGCGCGGTGTCCAACACTAGTGGTGTTAGTCTGAACAGCTCGATAATTTATGTGACGTGCATCACTGCTGCAGAAACCATGCACGAACACGCAAGAAATAATATTCAAGCGCGCTGAACTCCGTAAAGAAACAGCCAAACTGAGCATTACAATTACTCCGCTGACGACGCTATAGGCACAGAAGTTAGAATATTCATATTTAAAATACACTCTGAGGGCACCGGAATCTGCGGGGAATAAGCTTTTAAAGGCAGCGAGAAAAGTCAGTGAGTCAGACACACACACACACACATGCGAACAAGCAAGCAAGGTAACTAACGGTCCCACGCTTACGAGAGGCAACGGCTGTTGGGCCATCTCAAACTGCAGCACCTTCCCTTAATTTTGCTTTAATGTCCTTAAACGTACTTATCAAACTCATCTCGCAAAACCAAAGCCACTGCAGTAAACAGCGCCAGGTAAAACTAGTTCTATTCCGTCGGCAATTTCAAATGGTAACGACCAAGGGCGGTCAAAACAAAGGCACAACGGTCGCCAACGGCTATGCAAAGAGGGATACGATAGTCAGTGAATTCATAAATACCTGTGGTCAGAAGGTAATCTGAAGAGATGTTCTCCACTCTTGCCGGATGTGCTGCACCACTTCGCGCAACAATACATATGCGACATGACGCTGAGGACGGTAATCACGCTGGTCCAGTGCGCACGTCGCGTCGGCAGTCGCTCGCGTAGTTTCGCTATGCTTGCGCCGGTCGCTGTCGTCTGCTGCCACTGCGCTGCAGCGTTGCCCGCGGCGGCACTGGCGGCGCAGACGCGTTGTGTCATTTTCGCAATTTATTTCTTTGATATACTATTTTTAATGCTTACGACTGGTTATATTTTCATTCATAAGCATGTTTGTGTTGTCTACTATGGTCGAGAAATTTTACTTTTTATTAGGCTTGACTCCAGCCGCGTTTGCTGCCAGATACCAGGATCGCTGCAATCGTTCCGACCGTGGCGACACTTACGGCGCGGACGCGCAACTTGCAACATGCCACAGCACTGCCGTCGCGTCGGCGAGGTCTGACGTGGTGGATAAAGAGCACTGCCTCGTACACTCTCCAAGCTCGTCAAAATAAGCGACGACTTCTGACTTCGTCAAATGTTGCGGTTCACGAGTAAAGTTCGTGACTAAGATTTCGGTACGACCATTGGCAAGGTCTACTAGGCCTCGGGCGACACAAACTTGCCGAGCGAGTAGCAGGGACATGTTCGCTTCAGCAATGCCAAGAGCGCCGGTGCTGTCAGTACACTCGACTGTGACGAACTTGCTGGCTCGCGGAGGGATTGTTATGTGGTCGTCACATATGCGCAACATTACTTTACAGGGCTCGGTGGTTGTGTTAACGGCTCGCTGGGCGGAAAAAGATACCATGAGTTCCTGAAGGTTTATGATCGCACCATACTCGTGAAGGAAATCCATGCCCAGTATGAGGTCCTTTGAACAGTCAGCTAACACGGCAAAGGAGCCGGTGAAAGTAAAACCACGGATTTGGATGCGGCAAGTGCAGACGCCGATTGGTGTCACGACATGGCCACCGGCAGTGCGGATCACGGGTCCACACCAAGGCGTAAGAACCTTACGGAGTGTCATGGCTAGCTCCCTGCTCATCACAGAAAAATCAGCGCCGGTATCGACGAGTGCGGTCAGTTCATAACTGTCGACGGTTACTAAAATTTCAGCGGAAACTAATCGTTCGCAGCACGTCGGTGAGGTCGTCGGATCGGGTCGTTGACGCTCGGGCCGTCGCGTCCAATCGTCGGGTGGAGGCTGTTGACTTCGTGCAGCGGCGGCGGCCCTACCCCCGGAGGACGCCGTCTTCAGTTTTCCCGCCGAGGGGACGTGCCTCTGAACTGACCGGAGATTGAGGGCCGACTGGGCGTAGCAAAGCGCCTCGGGGATGGCGATCGCGACTGTCGCCGCTGTGAGGTCGGGGGCGGCACTTGAGAATTCAGGTACTCCTCTATGTCCCGCGGTCTTTCACCATAGCGCGGTCGAGGCGCATCCGGTGGGAATCCTCTCAGACCCATCCGCCGGTACGGGCAATTCCGCAGAACATGGCCGGGCTCCCCGCAGTGGTAGCAGAGCGGACGATCGTTGGACGTTCGCCACACGTACGCTTTGCGGAATGGAGGGCACGGGTCCTGCTGCTGCTCGATGGGACGCACGTAACGATGGGGTGGTGGTTGTTCGGCAACGGGGCGAAACGCTTGCGGCGCCGAGGCAGGTCGGCGCAGGGCATCGCTGTAGGACATTACGTGCGGCTCCGAAAGGGGTGCTGGGGGTGGCTGCACCGCTCGCCGGATTTCGTCACGGAGAACATCGCCTGTCGAAGGTACGCTTTCTGACGGAGCACTCAAGTGGAGGTGTCGCAGTTCTTCGCGGACAATGCTCCGCACAAGCGCTCGCAGCGCCTCATCCCCGGGGCCTGGCAAGGACGTGCAGTACTGAGCGGCCGCTACATTTGCCTGACGGCCGTATTGGGCACTCCGTTCCTGCAAGGAACGTTCTATGGTCGTCGCTTCCTTGGCAAAGGCGGCGACAGTTCTCGGAGGGTCGCGCATGAGGCCAGCGAACAGCTGCTCCTTTACCCCACGCATAAGGTGCCTCACCTTTGTAGCTTCGGGCTTGGCTGGGTCGGCCCGATTGAAGAGGCGGGTCATGTCCTCAATAAACATGGCCACGCTCTCGTTGGACTGCTGTGACCTGGAGCGAAGGGCAAGTTCGGCATTCTCCTTTCGCTCGCTCGAACTGAACGTGGCGAGCACCTCGCGGCGAAAAGCTGCCCAGTTAGAGAAGGACGCCTCGTGGTTCTCGAACCACGTTTTCGCCGAGTCTTGCAGTGCGAAGTACACGTTCAGCAGCTTTCGCTCGTCGTCCCATTGGTTGAACGCGGCCACACGGTCAAAACCGGCCAACCAATCTTCTACATCCTCGAACCGGTCGCCGTGGAAGGATGGTGGCGACCGAGGTGCAAGAAAGACGAACGGCGGGGCACTGCCGAAGGACTGACCTGTCTGGCTGCCAGTGGCGGAAGTCATGGCCCGAGCAGGAATCGTGAGTGGCTCAAATTCGGGTTGCAGGCCTCGCAGGCGACGGCTCGCTTTGTGGACAGGTGTGGCGTCTGCTCGTCGGGGAGAAGCGTCAGGGCTATCGTCCCGGTCAGCGTACATGGGATGATACCCAGCACCTCCACCAAAAATGTCACCGGCGAAAATACAGAGAACAAAGCTGTTCACTCGGGCGAGGTTTGCCAACACCGCCGCGCTCGTTCTGGACAAAGAAGACGTTCGGCCACGCGCTCGGGAACACAGTTCGACCTCCAGGTGGCGCCGGCCGAAAGTCAGCAGCGTGGCAATATGTCTTCTTTCTTACTAGGATTCTGTCGCCATATAGTTGTCGAGTGAGGCGATCGGACTTTAAAAAATATGTCGGTTAAGGCAGATACACAAAAGGTTCACACCAATCCCCGGCAGACAACCATGTCTACGTTCGTTTTCCTTTTTCGGCTTGCGTTATTAAGTCACCTATACTACAGCATAGGATGCAAAGCGAGTGAGCTGCTCGTATCTTATGCAAGAGCTTCCCAAAAATCTTAAAAGTTGAAGAAAAATTCTTCGTGTTCCAGGGTTGGGTGCCCAGTAAACTCCTGTCTAGGGTGTCTGTTTTCGAAACGCAGCAGGTTTAACCATTCGTCAGGGCTACCGGGAAGCAGAAAGCAGGCACGTCACTGCTGAGGCTGCTAGACCAATCAGATGAACCTGTAAAATCGACCCAGAGAGATACTGCATTAGTACCGCGCATTTAAATTTGGACGCATGTGAGACTGTGGACAGAGCGAGCTTTTATTGCCACCGTATGACCGTATTGACGAGTATGGCGGTTACTCCTCCGAAGACGAAGATGCGTGATGGTGATGAATAAATACAGATGAAGACGAAGTTCGCGCACTGTGCTTACACTTTCTCCCCCCATAGACGAAAGCGACCGGCCTGGGCGCACGTTAGAGCGAAGTAGGGCGACGGGCGAAGGGCTTTAAGTGCGACACGTGAGAAATCTCTACACCGCGACAACGTACGCCATTGACAGGATGGGCAGGGGCTACGCGATAGTTCACGGGGGACGTCTGTTCGATTAAAGCGTACGGACGAATAAAGCGGCTGAGGAATTTTTCGCACAAGCCGGGGGTGCGCACTGGAGTTCACAGCAGCACTTCATTAGCAGGGAAGAAACACACGGCACGGTGCTTGAAGTCATAGGTGCTTTTCCGGGAGGCTTGGCAGGCGACATTGTTCAGGCGGGCAACGGTGCGGCAGTAGGCAAGACGGGAAGTAAATTCGTCATAGGAGGGGCCGGAAGAGGTTACGGGGGCAGAGATGAAAGACACTTCGAGAGTGAAGGTAGGGGGGGGGGCGACCATAGACAAGAAAAAACGGAGAGAAGCTGGTTGTTCGTTGCACGGCAGTATTGTAGGCATATGTGACAAATGGGAGCATGACGTCCCAGTTGGTGCGGTCTGGGTGGATATACGTGGACAGCATATCTGACGGGGTGGATGAAACCGTTCCGTGAGCCCATTGGTCTGGGGGTGATAGGCTGAAGTTGTTTTATGGACGGTTATGGAAGCGTGAAGAACTTCGGCACGGACGCTGGAGAGGAATGACTTGCCGCGGTCACTGATAAGGACACGTGGCGCTCCATGGCGCAGAAGTATGGCGTTGAGGAAGAAATGGTCGATCTCGGAGGCAGAGCCTGAAGGAACGGGGGCCGTTACGGCGTACCTGGTTAAGTGGTCGATGGCTGTGACGGTCAAATGGTTGCCCGATGGTGTTAGTGATAAGGGACCGTAGAGGTCAATACCAACGACTTCGAAGCGTGAGAAAGGACAGGAAAGAGGCTGTAGAAGGACGCAGGAGGAGACGTGGAGCGTTTGCGGCGTTGGCAAGGGATTCAAGATGCAATATATTCGCCGACAGAGGTTGAAAGGTCAGGCCAAAAGAAACGGTGCTTGATACTGTCATACGTTTTGTCGAATCCTAAGTGGCCGGCCATGGGGTTGTCATGAAGCGCCTGCAAAATTTCACGACGAAGAGAACGGGGAATGGCAGGTACCCAGGCGTGACCCAGGGGGCTATGATTGGGCCAAAAAACGGTGCCATCGACCAGCTCCAAACAGTGAAATTGGCGACGGAGGCGGGCAGTTGGAGGCCGCATAGCACCACTCAGGCAGTAAGGGTCGCCCCACTGTGCTGAGGCGAGATCGCCGAGAGCGGGAGCGGGCATCAGATCAATGGCTGCGGCTGTCAAGGCTTGGGTAGCCATTGAATTAGCAGTTGGGAGCGAAGAAGCATCACTAGGAGAGCACGGACGGTGGGGCGAGGCGAGGGGGCAACGAGAGAGCGCATCGGCGTCTTTGTGTTTTCTTCCTAATTTGTAGGTGACTGTTAAATCATACTCTTGGAGGCGGAGAATCCAGCGGCCGAGGCGCCCGGACAAGTTCTTCTGTGACGACAACCAGCACAGCGCGTGATGGTCGGTGACGATGGCGAACTGGCGGCCGTGCAAATAGGGGCGAAATTTCTGAACGGCCCAGACAGCGGCAAGACACTCTTGGTCAGTGACCGTGTAGTTCTGCTCCGCTGCAGTCAGGGTACGACTGGCGCAAGCAATCACGCGCTCGGTCGAAGAGTGCTGGCGCTGCAAAAGAACGGCACCAATGCCGTGACCACTGGCGTCAGTGTGTAAAATCGTCGAGGCGTTGTCATAAAAATCGGCCAGTATCGGATCAGATGTGAGAGCCTGCTTTAGAGTCGCAAAGGCGGCCTTGCAGGCTTCAGACCAAACGAAGGGCGTGCTGGCGCCGAGAACCTCATGCAAAGCGGCGGCGATGAAGGCCAAACTTCGGATGAAGCGACGAAAGTATGAGGCCAGTCCTATAAAACTGCGCAGGTCCTTAATCCGTGGTGGGTAGGAGAAAAGCAGAACTGCAGCAAATTTATCAGGATCAGGTTTTAAGCCCTTTCGACTAACGACGTGGCCGAAAACTTTGATAGAAGTTGAAGCAAAGCAACATTTCTTTGTGTTTAACTGAAGTCGGGCCGCGGAAAGAGCAGTTAGAAGTTCATCGAGGCGAGCAAGGTGCTCACAAAAAGTCGAGGAGAAAATTACGATGTCGTCTAGGTAGCAAAGACAAGTTTTCCATTTAAGCCCGCGGAGTAGAGTGTCAACCATGCGTTCGAACGTGGCCGGAGAATTGCACAAGCCGAACGCCTTAACGTCAAATTCATATAAGCCAACTGGTGTGGCCAAAGCTCTCTTCTCTTTGTCATCTTCATGCATGAGGATTTGCCAGTAGCCGTATCTTAGGTCGAGACTAGAAAAAAACTGAGCACTTTAGAGACAGTCGAGGGCGTCGTCAGTCCGAGGAAGTGGATAAACATCCTTCCGAGTGACCTTATTGAGTGATCTTCCGAGTGAGGGCGCGATAGTCGATACAAAAGTGTACTGAACCATCCTTTTTCTGTACAAGCACAACTGGTGAGGACCAAAGACTTTAAGAAGGGCGTATGATGTGGAGCTTGGGGATGTAGGTTACATTATCTTGAATAATTCTGCGCTCACTAGAAGACGGGCGGCGGCGAATGATGCGCGGACCGTCAGTGTGGATGTGATGCGTAGCCGCCGAGGTTTGGCACAAAATATTTGACTGGGTATCAAAAGAAGCGACATGGTTGTTCAAGACTGCAAGCAATTCTGCTTTTCGAGCAAGCGTGAGATCGTTGTTGATAGTAGCGTAGCGGAAATGGGTGCAAAAAAAGAAGCATGGGACGAAAATGGCGGAGCTTGATGGGGGCGAGGAAAGAGCGTTGACAGGTTCAGCGGTAGACACAGAAGCGACCTTAGTGCCTGCGCGCAGTAGAATAGGCTCCGACGTAGTAGTGAACGCAGTCAGAAAGGCAGTCTCATTGACGAAGCGAGGAAGGTATGCGACGAGAAGAATGCCCCTGGAGAAAGCAAGGGGGCGGGGGGTGGCGAAAACACCCCCAGCGTTTATGTGAGCAGAAGCAACAGAGGTGACATTTTCGGAACCGGGATAAAATACATGGTCTGCGGTGTTTATCAAGTGATGAGAAGGCACTCCAGGAGCGTCAGAAGGGTCGGATTCAGCAACTTTCATAGTTAGCGGGCAACATGTAATGACAGCTTGCGCAGCGTGGAGGAAATCCCAGCCGAGGATGCGGAGGTGAGCACAGGAGGGAAGTACAGTGAACTCGATGGGGTGCAGGATGCCGTTGATAGCGACGCGTGTTGTACACAGACCGGAAAGGTGCATTTATTCTTCATTAGCAGCGCGGAGAGAAGGACCGCAGGAAGGAGTGCGCACTTTGCGAAGATGAGGACACAAAGCAGAACTGATGACAGAAACAGCGGCGCCGGTATCAATTAATGCTTCTACAATACTGCCCTCAACATCAACGGTTAACATGTTCGACGGTGGCGAAGGAGGAACTGAAGGGTGGTCGGGTGGTGCAGCTTTACCTCCGGAAAGCGCACAATCTAGTTTCCCGTGTGATGACCGGGGGTCTGAGAGGCTGGACGTAGAGGCAATGAGGAGCGGCGGAACGGTGACGGGGAGCGGCGCGCGACGACCGGACGTTCGACGAGCGGTCGGGAGAAGGCGACGGAGAGGAGAAGCGGGGAGGATCGTAGGAGAGAAACGTTGGCCGGTAAGGATACGATGAGTACGTGTCGTCGTGATGAGGAGCATTAGAGAGTTATAGCATATCGCTACCGTGTTTACGTTACCGTTTACCGTGTTACCGGACGCCGGATTTTCCGGTTAGCGCGGCGCACGCCAGAAGACGTTTTAGCGTACCGTCTCTCCCGTAACAAGTTACCGTAAGGCTAAAACGAGTGATGATGATGGAAGATGCCCAGCTCTTAATGATAAAAAAAACGGACGCATTGCAATCATTTCCATGAAGTGAAATGCTACACTTTAATAATCTTTCTCTGCATATAAAGACGTACCGGCTACACTTCAGCTAACAGCCGACTAAGCGGCTTTTCAAATGTGCCCGTGAAGTTAGACACCTTTGCCTACCCTGGCCAGTAGACAATTTCACTACGTAGACCTCAGTAATCTTGCATACACAGCGCACGTTGCATTGCGAGCGCTGTAAAAAAGCACAAGTATGACACCTGTTCGCCGTGCCGCAACGTCGCTTCTTTATGTGTTTGAATGTGAACAATGTGGCGCCATCTAGTGGCAGTAAGTTAAAGCGCGCCAACACCAGGCCGGAGAAACATTTTTATTTTCTGAAATTACTGATGAATATACCAAGAAAATAACCAGTCTTTTTTTCCGACGAAAAAAATCATGAAAATATTGAATAATGTTAAATCGGGCACGAAACTGATGAGCTGCAGTGTAGTCGTTGCTATTTGGGTATGTACACGACATATAGACAGGCTTAACTCCTCAAAAATCGGCAAATAATCTCAAAAACATGGCCTAGTTGTTACTCAAACCTCAACATATGAGTGAGAGTTTGCAAATTAAAAGCGAATGCCATCATGTATAGCGAGAAATGGCGCCGAAGAACGCGGCGGCGGTGCTGTATTTGTTCCGAAGCGGCCGTGAAGGGCGCCGCCATTTTTGTTTACAAGCGAACGCTAACTCTCCGCAACGCTAGAAGGGATTCCGGAAAGTGTTTGCGGACCGGTAAGTGGCAGCGCATGCGCAGACGTCGCTTGCCGGGCCCGGTAAACGGTAACGTAAACACGGTAACGATATGCTATAGCTCTCTATTAGCTGCAAAAGTAGAACGGTAACCATACGATGAGTAGGGTTCGTCTTTGCGGAAGTGACCAAACTGGTTACGCTCGTCGCATTGACGCCTACGACAAACACGGGCAACGTGTGCACGAATTCCACAGTAGTAGCAGATAGGGCGAGGTGGAGGCGGGCGCCAAACCGGTGGATACATATCGGGCCGCTGGGATAAGGAGGCGACAGTCTGCTGGACGGGCGGCGAATGTGAAGGATAGACGGGAGCAGCAGGAGACGCATCAACCTGGGCATATGTGGGCACACAAAGAGGTACAGATGGATCGGGTGCCGCGGGGCGAGTGACTGAAGCGAGCTCGCCCTTGATGAGATCACGCAATGGCGAAGGTCGGAGCTGATGAAGGTTGGTGCTGATGGGATTCCACCGGCGGTAAGGTGGAACGGCGGGGGTCCCAGGTGTCTTGCAAGCGGATCGATTGGAGGTCGTCAAGACGGTGACATGTGGTGCAGATATCGTGGACCAAGGTAAGATTCTGGCTAGCAAGCGTGTCAAAAGGAAAAGAGCCGATTCCTTTATCAATGTGGCGGGCCCTATCGTACTCAGATATTGCACTGTTAACACGTCGACACAGGCCTAATACATCATCAATGTAAGACGTGCAGCTGGACACGTGCATCTAACTTTTTTTTGCAGATGACCGGGCTTGCATCAGCATTCCGAAAATTTGGCAAAGCTGCGAGGTAAAGTGTGTCCAATTCGGAATAGCATCCTTGTGATTTATGGACCAAGTCTTTGCCACGGCGGTTAAACAGAATGAGACGTTGATGACCTTCATGGCAGAGTCCCAACGATTGTAGGCACTTGGTTGTACTGTTAGAGCCACTCTTCGACGTCATTACCACGAAGACCCGCAAATGTTGGAGGCTCGCGCTGAAGGGTGGGGACGGTCCATGTCGGGTGTCCAGGTGACGAAGGGGCAGCGGGTGCGTTCAAGTCAGGACTGCTGGCGAAGGGATCAGCATGAAGGGGAAGCACACCGGTTTAGGCACCGGCAAGGCCAGCGGAAGCGTCACTGCGATGTTGGTCTACTGTTTTCATCACGGGAGATGGTCCGACCAGGGGACGACCAGAACGTAGCTGCAGTGTTGCGGCGGAGAGGACGCAGGATCGAGAGCAGCCTCCACTGCTTGTGAGACTGTGGATGGAGCGAGCTTTTATTGACACTCGCAAGTATGGCGGCCAGTCCCCCGAAGAAGAAGTTGCGTGATGACGATGAATATTTACAGGTGAAGACGAAGGTCGCGCACTGTGCTTACAGGCGCTACATATATTGTGTGGTTCTCTTGAGATTTTTTCGTAGCGCTACTCACTCACTTCATGATAAATTCCTGGCAAGACACGGGCCTCCTTAGCGTTATATTGTGCTTGTTCACATTCTTTCTTGGATGTTCCTGGGTGCGTGCGGCCTTTTAGGGCCGCTCTGTAGGTAGATATAAGCCTACACCGTACATTACCAAGCTTTGAGACCAACTACGTTTATAGCTTGCAGTTCAGGAACGCGCCTACAGGCAGTGACTCCGTCATCTAAGCTAAACGAGCCTGTCAGCAAATGGCATGTGCAGATCAAATTTATTAACAACCGGAAATGGGAACGAAACTAGCTTAATTGCCTCAAGGGAAGACACACGTAAGAGAGGGTAGCAGAGTCAGGAGAGTGGGTGAGGCTAAGAAGGTAGCTGAGATAAGGGGACCACAGCTGGCACAGGACAAGGCCGATCGGTGGTCAATGGGAGAGATCCTTGTCTTACTGTCGACATATTTAGGCTGCTGCTACTGCTGATGATTGCGACAACGGTAAAGAAGCTCTAGACTATTCAAGTAAACGGATATGGACGGTGTGGCAATACGCCCTATTATATTCTTTGTAACTGTGAACAGTATAAGAATTCCGAGAAGTACATAGCATTTAGGTCTACGAAACTAGTCTCAAGTCTCTAGTAAGCTCCTTGGTAGGTTCCGCGTGGACCTATAAAGTGGGGGACGCAAGCCGTCGTCTCTGTCAATTTCCCCTTAGTATATACAGGGCAGGTACATTCTTTGATACAAGCACAGTGTACCAGAAAAGGGAACGCCTTAAGGTGCTTGAAAACATTTGGACAAGAGGAACTGTTTTCGTCTGTTCAATGTGTTCATCCCTGGCAGGGTTTAAATTGGGCCTTCGCTCCGAGGAGTAAGGCCCTGTGAGAGGGAGGAGGTCATGATTTGGGAATTGTGTTAGAAAAGGGAGCTTGAACCTTGTCCAGGCAATATGGCTGCTAAAGAGGATTAATCGGTTGGCCTGCAAAACTATGGAAATAGGCCAACTGATCAGAAAGTAATCCGAGGGTATGAGCATTAGAGAGAGTGAGTATGAGCTTGAAAGGCTGTGTGTCCAGCTGTTACGGGTGGTTTAGTATGTCTGGCTGCCTTGACCTGAAAACTAGAATAAAGCGATTTAGCAGGCTTGCGGAATGAGCTATCAGGCGACAAAAAAAGAAGTTGCTCGAAAAAAGAAAAAGCGTGCGCAAGCTTCGGCCAACTTCCTCCTGCCCCATCACGCAGTTTCATTTCCATCATCCTATTCCTTCATTTTTTTCACCCTGTGGCTGTTTAATCGCCGCTAAGGATAAGAACAATTAAACAGAAGAACACAACTCTTTTCCTCTGATTCTTGAACAGCGAAGTGAGGCTTCTGCTTTGTTCATTGCGCTCAAATTTCTGATTCAAAGATAATTTTCCTTACCTCTCGTGTCTTGAGCTGCTGTCCTAGTGACCGCCGCAGTGATCAACGAAACTCCTACGTCGTTGAAAACGATCAGTCGCTGGACACAGCAGCAATGATGATGGATGGGCAGCGGCTAAATATAGTATCGTCTTGCTTGGTTTTACGTAAATATAAAAGAGAATATATGAATTATACAACAGACTGCCAGAAAACGTCTCATTTCCAAGTAGCAGGAAGAATGCCACTACACTGCAATGGCCAGAGAGATCGCCTTTGCTTGAAGGCAACCTGCAACCTCTGTTTAAGCCGGAACATGTTTATACGACATTTAGTACAGATAAAGATCTTCAAGTTGGTCTTCGTTGCAACACCTAGTAGATGCACAAAGCAGATCAAGTGGAGAGTGCGCGATTCGCGGCACCTAGTAATCAAATTTCTATGGCGGGGAAAAATTTTGGCATTTGCTTTTGACTGTTGGTATCATAGGTGGCAAATTTGGAGGTCAAGATTTCTGTTAGATCTCTTTGTAGCGTGTCATGATATGTTCAGCGAAGCTAACAATATAAAGGTACATGATGCCACTGCTTTTTAATTTTGGTTTCTAAGAGGCCTCCGGTTTCGCCAATGCGATCGACAGTAGTTCGACCAGCGGCTTCTGTCTGTCATGCGGTATCTAGAAATGGCAACTTCATCCGTCTCTTTGCCTACAATGTCTCCGCAGCCACGAACTGTGTCAACAGTCGTTTCAACAGGTGGACAAAATCCGCCGGTGACCACGACTTCTCCTATACTACCTTCTACAACCCTGTCACCTCCGCCTGTGACGAGTGCCTCTGCACCTACTATTTCCACAATCAACACAACGCCGACTATAAGTTCCTCTTCGTCTAGTACCCCTCACACTCTGCCGACCACCACTCCCAGCCAGTCCACGCCGTCTACCGCAAGCCAGACCACTGCCACAGGTTAGGATGTATTGCACCTCACACTTCTGACCCTGCTAGGCCAGAGCTCCAGTAAGACTAGCAGGTGCCGCCTTTCTGGCCAGCATCATGATTATAAAAACCATTCTGCGTATCCCGACATGTAGTCTTTTCACGCCATCTAGAGTCAGGTCTGCCTCGCGACATCAACTGAAATGAACCTTACAATTTAAAGTTTCATACTGTTTCAATTTATTTTCATTACATGTCATTACTTAAATACATCATTGAACTAAGACATAAGAGGTGGAGCAAAAATAAAAAAGTGGTAGGGTTTTAACGCACTTAAACCAAATAGACTAGAAGCATGTGCTTAGACTGGTTGCCTCACAGTTTTGTTTTCCTGTGTCGTCGGCACGTCTGGCGACGATATTAGACACAGGTTAAGTTCTGATCGAGGTTAAGCTGACCTGATCTGTTCGAGCCGCAGATGGAGCCTGATGTAGGAAAGCTATGCAATGCACAGCGCGAGAGTGTGTTGCAGTTTAAGGCTAAGCGTGATCGGCTGCGGCGGTAGCAGAGCTGTCGTGCAGTGGCCAGCGAAGCTTATCTATTCGCGCCACCGCGGTTTCGAAGCCCAGTCGGGGAAATAATTGTTTTATTTCTGCACGGGCTGTTGCTGTGTTAGATTTGGCCAAGATCACTTTTAAGGTCATTCTCCCATTGGCTACAGCTTGCGCGACGCCCCTCCGGAGTAACCCGAGCTTACCCGAATTACTTCGAAGCTTCACACATGATTCTGGGTAGGGACCGCTTTAATTAGTGCTTTCGCAATAAAATTATTTTTTATATGATGCACGGCGAAAATTCAACGGAAAGCAGAATGACAGGTAATGGCTGCGATGCTGGGTGGAAGGTTTTTTCAGTCGGTTGCTGTCCTTGGAAAGAATGCCGTCGAAAAGGTTGTCATACGGGATCGTGCTCGCTAAGCTTGAAGGGAGCGTCCGGTGGGGAAAGAAATGCATGAAGTCCGCAGATGTATAATTCCTAATGATGGGCCGAATAGAAAAACCTGTCATAAATACAGGAAGTAGGAATCCGACGGCGAAATGCAAGATGCTGCAGATCAGATTGGGACTTTATTGAAGGACTTTAATGAGAGCATTAGCGAAATGCAGTTGATGTGGATGCCACGTTGCAGGTGAATATTGTAATTTCGGTCGGACCTGCGTTGCCTCAGCTAGTAGTCTTACAATGTTGGGGGCGTTATGGAGGTGACGCTTTAAAATACCTACCTACTTAATTGCAGATCAAATGATGTTCGTCACATGCACATGCCATGCGAAATCAAGAGAGAGAAAAACACAAGCACAAATTTGTCGTCACTCAGAAATCATGCTTGGTTTGGTTTTGCATTGAAACATACTAGCAGTCTTGAAAAAGCGTTGATGGATTGCATAAATTAGCAGTTTGTTCAGCATCGAAGGCAACCGCACGCTTTGATTTGTAATGGCATTTCCCTTTTTTAGTAAACGATCGCAAACTAAACGGTTTCTCCGTCACCCTGTCAGAATATTTCTTCATGCAGATGTTTTCCTATGCGGGCAGCTTAGAGCACGGTGTCATCCTCAATTGAGAGAGGTGCTGATCAGGGAGGAAGGTTGCTTCAGTCAGAGAAACTAAGGAAAGTTTCACTACCGATCTCAACGAATTAAAGAGTTCTAGCGATTATAAAACCGTCGTCGAAAAAAAAACGGTCCCGCAGTAATATATAATTTTTTCGCATGTTTTTCTCTTCCTAATGAAGACCCCACCAGCTACCTGAACAAGCCACCAACAAACTCTTCGCTAATCTGCACCGTGACGTGCAGCAGGCCCATTGCAGTGCCCAACGACGGCGTGTGCGACTTCATGCTGTTTGACTCCCTCTACTTGTGCGGTGGCGAAGTGGCAGCACAGTCGCTGCCGAAGAGCCTGCAAAGCTTCGTGGCACTGGCGGCGGCAAGCAGAAACACGCAGTACGGCTGTTCTGTCGACGCCCTGTAAGACTACGCTCACTGTTACCTCGATCTCTCTCAAGCGCCTAACAGCCACCGAGACACACAGCGCCATGCGCAGGCACAAGTGTCACGTCAGTGCTGCTCTCAAGAGTTTGTTACGACCAATCTCGCATTCCCTGGTTGGCACAGACTCCTTTTATGCATGTCATCTACCGAATGTTGCGAAGTGCATCAATACAGGAAGAACACATACTGCACGCAGGAGGCATACTCAGTAGAGGTTAGGTGTCTGCGGCCACACGTGAGATAGGAAACACTTCCGAACGTACAAGAAAGGAGTGGGGTAGCAACTCGATGCGCAATAATTAGTCTACGGTTGGGATCCCCATTAACCTAACCTAGGTAATACCTGGGTAATACGTAACCAGTCTCGTGCCGCGAAAGATCATTTCACCTCACTACTCTGATAAAAGCACCATACAGTGGTGAAATCTTGATTATATTCACCAACACTCGTTTCCCGCCGTACGGCATCTCGTCTTTATTTCGTACGTTACCTCACACCTTTTCGCCGGCAGATGAAATGATTCGTCTCACACCATATTTCCAGGCATAACCGCTCTTCGCCCAGTCTGTGCCCTTGACGAAAAAAATTAAGCAGTCGTTTTATAGAAGTCACTCTCAACTAGGATGGCCTTCCAACCGAAATGCCTGCAGTCGAAAATTTACGCGCAAACATCTTACAAAATGCAGCTCCGGGTTGTTTCTTTACGCCATGAAAACTAAAACTGCATTGGTTACATGTAAAGTATGCCCGCTCATGGATATCATGATGTATGTGTTCCAATCTTTATGATGGGACACATCGCGATGTTGCAATCACTTTTCTATCTCCGTCGCACCTGTGTATTGCTGTCAGAATGATATCTTGGCATATGCAGTCTCATTATCAAACTTGGATAGCAACTACTGAGTTCATGAATAGAATAAGAGCCAGCTTCGCTACTCTGTGTTCAGTGATGTAAGTTGGCACAAATATGCCATCACGGTGGAAGATATGTCCTCCCGCCTGTACTTCTTCCTTTTTAAAATCGAGAGCTAAATCGTGCGAGAGATAACTGTATAGTTCCAGATAAAAAGCATCCTTCGTATCCGCTAGCTCTGTTGCCACAAATGAATATTGAGTCCACGTGTGACGGGTGTCTTAAAACAGTTACGCGGCTACTGAGAAATAAAACAATGGCAAACCTGCAGAAATTCTTAAAATATCAAAAATACTAAACACATTCTTCCGCCAGACTACTTTAGAGTTTGTAGAGTTACAGCGCCTAAACTAAGGACTGCATAATCTTAGACATATAAAAATTGCTATCCGGTCTCAAGGAGTGGGTATGGAGAGTATCAGTCCCAAGCGCAGCGCTAACCCTTTCTTGAAACCCTACCACCATGACCCGCATTACTGGAGACAATTAAATGTAAAAAGATAATGGGCATTTTTAAAATGCGATAGCCTTAGAATTTACGTTCGCATTCAAATCCGCCGTCCAAGAATTCGAAATTCGCTGATTTAAGGTGTTTGGATTAGTTTCATGCGATTTAACGTCGCAAAGCAACTCAGGCTACCTGGGACGCCGTAGAGGAGGGCTCCGGATAATTTCGATTATTTGGGGTGCACTGACATCGCACAGTAGAAGGGCACGAAATGCGACCGCCACGGCCGGGATCGAAACCACGTAATTCGTGTTAGCAGCCGAGTAACATAGCGCGCCACCGTCGCGACATCTTGAGATGTATTTACAACCTGCCCTGATAGGTTTAAAGAGGCCATGTGAATATAAAGCGTTATCACAACCTGGCACCCCTGGCACTTTGCAACCTGGCCACTGGTTTTGACCAACCTGCCAAATATGGCTGGTGGAAGCTAGTGATTGGTCGAGAGAGGTCACGTGACCGTGACGTCATCACCTGCCATCCGAGTTGTGAGGAACCTATACTACGTTTCATGCCTCAGATGCAACGCTATCAAAGCTGGCGGTCTTGTTTGCGGTGAATACATACAAGATCAAAAAGTAGTGCGTTCCTTGCGGTGAGTGAAAAACAGCAAATGTTTCATTGCAGGTTCATTGCATTTGTAAGGTGTGGTTTGTTTGGAGAAGCTTCGCAATAGTATCAGGGCTAACAACAGTCCGAGATCAGCCAGTCCAGTCAGGTGCGTGCACTAGGCGATGGCCATGCGGCTCGCGCGTACGCCTGTGGTATTCCTTACAAAGACCCCCGGGGGAGAAGAGCCATCCTGTCAGCGTTGTCATTGCATAGGGCTTGAGCGCTGTATATGTACAATCTCACAGTTGCGGCGTCGGAGATCGGGAGATGGCGTGAGTGTCTCAACAATATAGTTGACAGGAGATGTTCGATTCAAGATGCGATAGGGGCCTTGATTCTTAGCGAGCAGTTTCCGGGAGAGGCCTGGAGTGCGGGGAGGTAGCCACAGCGTGACAATAGAGCCGGCCGGGTAATGCTGGGCAGTTTGATCTTCATCGTGGCCCGTTTTTTCGAAGGACTTGGTAGCGGTCATGAGCGACCGGGCTATCAGGCGGCAATCTTCGACGTTCCTGATGGCTTCAGAAACAGTGGCGCACTCACTTGTGTCAGAGATGGGGGAGAACAGTGTCGATAGAAACAGAGGGATGTCGGCTGTAAAGATGGAAGAAAAGAGAAAACCCTGTTGTAGACTGCGTAGCAGTACTGCACTAGAACGTAATATCATGGACAATCGAGTCCCAGTTCGTTTAGTTCAAACCGACGTACGTAAAGCCAACATGTCAACCAGAGTGCGGTTAAAGCGCTCAGAGAGCCCGTTTGTCTGAGGGTCCCCATCGCCTCATCGTCTGCTTTTAAAGATTGTGTAACTGATCATCTTTAATGATACCAGGTGGGCCAGGCGGCCGGAAAGATCTTCCTATGAAGAAAGCCAGCACAGGGCGTGATGATCTGTAGCCACATCGAAATTATGGCCGTACATGTAAAGACGAAATTTTCCTAGGGCACACACAATGGCGAGGTCTCTTTTTCGGTCACAGAGTAGCTGGACTCAGCCTTGGTAAGAGTGCGGCTGGCATAGGCAACCACATATTCGTTGAATACACATTTGCGCTGGGCGAGCACAGCAAAGAGACTAACACCACTGGCGTCTGTGTTGACTTCAGTCACGGCCGCCGGGTAGAAATGGCGAGATAAGAAATGCCGCCAAGACACGGCGCAAGGTGTTGTAGGCGTCGTCGCAAGCGGGTGATCAAGCCAAAAATCGATATTTCTGCCTAGCAGCTGAGTCTAAGATTGAGAAATTGGCGCAAATTGTGAATAACACGCCTAAGGTAATGGCAGAGCCCTAGGAATCTAAGGAGTTCCTTAGTGGTGGAAGTAACACTTGTTGCGGGGCTAGTTGGTGCATAGTTCTATGTACAAATGTTAGCGCAAAAATAAGAGACAATCACAAGAAAGGTGGACAAGACAAGACAAGACAGCGCGTTGTCTTGTCCACCTTTCTTGTGATTGTCTCTTATTTTTGCGCTAACATTTGTACATAGTGGTGGAAGGTATGGGAAACCCAGTGACGGCACGACGTTAGGTCCATTCAGAGAGGTCCGTGATGGTGTTCGGGGTTAGGCGCCGAAGTTGGCGGAATTTGTCCCAATCCACCACCTGTGTCCCTCGTCGTTTTGGCGAGGTAATGGAAGAGATATTGACCTCTGTGGAAATGATATAATGGTCGCTGTCAAAGGAGTGTGTCGTGTTGATCCATCGGCTGTCGCGAATGTGTTTGCTAATTGTGAGGTCTGGGCTGGTGTTGTGCTGATCACTGGAACCAATACGGGTGGGGATCGTGGTGTCATTCTAAAGGGAGAGGCCTTCGTCCTGAATGAATGACCACAGGGAGGTGCCTTTGCGACAGTTCTTGCGGTACCCCCAACTGATGTGATTGGCGTTAAAGTCGCCCACTACCAACAGGGAGTTGTTCGAACTGATCGAGAGCGTCTGGCGGAAAGCTGCAAGAAGAGGGGCAGGAGGACCTTTTGGGCGGCTATAGAGATTAAGGATGAAGAGGCTAAGTGACCTGCGTGTGGGAGGGAGAAGCTCCAGCAGGAGACCGTCTATGTCGTCTACCTCTAATGGGTGCTCTATCGCAGTGAGATTGCGATGTACGAGCGTGACGACCCTGGTCTGTGGCTGGGTAGAAGGTTCGTATGCGGTGTAGTTTCGGAGCTTGAATGACGTTAGTTTCCTGAAGCGCAATGACCGCGGGGGCGTCGCGGCTAGAGAGGGTTTGTAAGTAAAGCTGAAGGTTATCTCGCTTTGAGCGAAAACCTCTGCAGTTCCACTGCCACACCTTAATGCGTTGGGGTGTCGCAGTCATGTTGGGCAATGACGGAGAGAGCGGAAGATGCAGGGGGTGGCGTATGACCTCTGGGGCGAGGCTCGTGAATCTTAGTTTGGAATTGCGCGACATTGGCCTCCAGATTGCTCTGGCGGGTTTCGAGCGCCGCCACGCGGTCAGAAATGTTCTTCATCAACGTTTGAGTTTCGGAGCGGAACGTGTTTAATGTCGCCATCATGCGTTTCTCAAAATCTTGCATGAAAGACGTCACCTGGTGTACAAGGTTGTCAGTGACTGGTTGGGAGGGAGAATTGGCGTCATCGGCGGACTTGCGTTTAGCGGGGAGCCCACGTGCCGGTGACGTGGCGCGCGAGGAGGAGGCGGAGAGGGAAGAGACGGAGGAGGAAAGGGGCACGTTTGGATGCGTCGGGGTTTTCACCACTGGGGGCAATGTCGCAGGGGAGTGTTCACGCCTTAACAGGTTTTGCAGTTGCTCTTTTAGAGCAGCAATTTCGCTACTCTGGGAGGACAATTGTGCTTTTAGCTCCGCGTTTTCCTTCTCGAGCGAGGAAGACTGCGGCCCCCAGCTCACCTGTTTCGAAGAGTCCTGGACCCTTTGGCCTGGAAGTGGTGGGAAGGACACGGAACGGCTGCGACTGCGACCAGTTCTTGGGCGGGAGGTGGAGCGTTGGCGGCTTCGCGACGCCCTGGGACTCTTGGCTGGCGAAGACGGTGGTGGACTCGCCGGGGGCGTTGTCGGTAGACTGGAGACCGGCGTGGTGTTGCCGGAGCGTTCGAAGCGTACTTTACAAACAAAGTCACGGCACGACGTTTGGCGGGGTCAGGGTGTACAGAGCCTTTCGACACAGGTATCTAAGGAGTTCCTTAGTGGTGGATGGTTTGGGAAACGCAGTCACGGCACGACATTTTGCGAGGTTAGAGTGTACAGCGTTTTTCGACACAGGAATCAAAGTTGTTCCTTAGTGATGAAAGTTTTGGGAAACG
>JARKHS020014309.1:0-39466 GCA_030143305.2 Amblyomma americanum
ACTGCCTGTTGCACTTCTTCCCATACCACATCCATAAGAGTCGCTGCTTGCGGCTGTCGAGAGGATGGCAGTAATCAGCGCAGCTCTTCGCGGACGATTTCGCGGATAACTTCCCGCAAGTTTGCGCTAGTAGGGCTCGTCGTGTGCGGACGGATTGCACAGACAGAGGAAGGGCCGGTGTACTTCTTAGTCCGGACGTCGAGAGTCTTCTTGATCGTGCAGGCTTTTTACATGAATTCCTCGGCTGTTTTTGGCGGCTGGAAAACGAGCTTGCCAAAGAGTTGTTCTTTTACGACTCGTGGTAAAAATTTTAGTTTCTTTCCATGTGCCATCTCGGGGTCGGCGTAGCTAAACATGGGCTTCATCTCTTCGACGTAACCGCGGACGGGCTAGTTCGGAACCTGGATTCCTGGACTAGAGGAATCGTTCGGCTCTTTCTTTCCTCACGACACTGTTGAATACCTTCAACAGTTCCCTCTTGAATAGCACCCATGTCGTTAGGAACGACTCGTGGTTTTCGTACCATGTGCGTGCGGAGCCATCCAATGAGGAAAATGTGTGTCCAAGTTTTGCCGCATCATCCGAATTGTTGAATGATGCCACGCGCTCAAATTTGCCATACCATTCTTCGGGGTCTTCGCCTAGGGATCCATTGAAAGTTGGCGGCACCCGCGGCTGCTGCAGTACGATCGGGGTCGACAACTTCGGCGAGGTTGCGGTGCTCGGAGCAGCGTCTTTTCGCTGTCTGGTGCGATCCGGCAGGTTCCCGAACTCAGGCTCCTCACCCTGGAGACGTCGGCTTGTTCGCTGAGCTGCTGGCTCGTCCTCTGGTGCGAAGCGGTGAGGGCTGGCCTCACGACCCAAGGGAGCGTCCGAAACATAGAAGGCTATCCCGCACTTCCACCAGATGTCACGAAGCGGTGCCTGCAGTCCGGAGAGCAGAAAGGCTGCGAAAATGGTGTCTAAGCAAAACCCTTTATTTGAACTGACTAGCGCCCACAATGGACTGAATCACTTGGCGGTGGCGTAACAACAAGCGTGCTCGGCGGTCGTCGAACAGAATGCCCGCCGCTCTCGGCCGTGCTCAGTTTAAAGCGGGCAGCGAACTTTCGAGATACGGCGTGCAAAGATGCTACAACATTAGGGAACAACCTAGGATCGGTTCCGCCTGGGTGCGAACAATCGAAATAAATCTGGTCGCGTCTAACATCGCGAACAAAGGGATAAAGCAGCGTGCCGGAAGCTTTGAAGGAAGAAGAAACAAACACTACAAAGAGTCGCGGCAGTATACACAGCGCCCTGATTCATGCGTGTGTATGCGATGCCTACCTTCGATCAGGTTTCAATTTTGGCTGCTTTTAAGAAGAAAAGCACATTTAAATGATATAACAGGGAACGCACAGAAATCAACAACACACACAAAAGTGGGAGCAGTAATAGGAAAATAAAGCAAATATTCCGCTTTAACCCAGGACAACGATCTGAGTTTTCAAAGAATCAAATATAATCTCAAAGATGTCCTGGTGGAGTGCACCGTTAAGGGGGTGGTGTGAACTAGTTAGGCAGAATTATGGTTAGCTTACCTTAATGACACGGTAAAATCTCAAAGTCTCTAACCCCTCAGGTACCATGAAGCTAGCACAGGATTTACAGGTTAGTAAGCGTAAAATATCAGGCATAACATACAAAAGTAAGCAAAGAGCCGATCATGTCTGAATTATTCTGAAGCACTCCGCTACGGTAAACCTTCTTCTTGCACTCCAAACCTTAGTAAGTCCGTCACGGTGTGGACCGAGAAATGTCTACCGATAAATCAGACAGTTAGTGTGCTTGTTCCTTTCGTGAACACAAATTTTCGTTTTCGTTTTTTACACGTCGATACTACCCGAAATTCAACAATTGACGTTTACGTACTGTGTGATTCTATCGTCAATCATGGGAAGATAATTATTGGAGCTAAAATGCATGTCGTTTAAACGCACGGTCAAGATATCGAGTGGACTGCGTGCATATCTATGCAGAAATCGAGATGTGGTGCCAGATTCCATTGCAGGGGCACGGACTAAAGAAATCATAAAACACAACATGATGGTCGCCTCAGAGCAGACTAATAAAAGAACAAACTGTTCCCTCGATTACAATGAACAGTTGTGTGTTTGAACTCAGTCCATACCGTGTACTGTGCTTCAGGCACTACATGGGAAATGTTTATCGTCAATAAGGTAATAGAGCTAGGGAAGACATTCACGCACTGTTCTTTTTGTGTTGGTAATAATAACAGTGCACTAAATATATAGATTCTGATTGTGTGCGCGTTGACCGTATAACGCGGCTAACACAGCCAAAATCATCTCTGCTAAATTTTTAAGCGTGTAGCTCCGTCAATTTTCGAGCTTCATGATTGCCTTCAGGAAACATTATTCGAAACTGTTTTGAAGCGGTGACATCAGGAATCAAAATTTTCATTTCGGTTCCTTTTTTTCTTACGTAGTTATGAGCGTGCGCTAAGATAGGGGCGTGTCCGCGTGCCACAGTCTATGAAACGCAATCGCGAGCAAAGACGCGTCGCTGTTTATGGGTTGGTGATGGGTTATCACTCCAGGATTGATTTGTTCCGCAAAGCAGAGCCGGAAAGTTTCCTCTTTCAGAGCTAGCAGATTATGGTAGTCCTCCTGCTAACGATGCGCAAACCTGTTCGTGATTTTGAGGGAATGAAACTAAGGATAAGCTCACACTAGCTGCAAAGCGCTAAACGTAGACGCACACCCTGCGCTGTGTTTCGGAGAAATTGTTTTTTTCTTCCGCGGACCTTTTGGTTCCCAATTTTTTTTACTGCGATTGGTCCATGATCTATCTTTACAATTCCGATATGAAGAATAGGTAATTCTTAAACTAGAGAAATCAGGGTGCAGAGACGCCAATTTCGCCTTTGGACAGGGGACTGCAGTTCCCTATAAATAAAGGGCGTTAAAGTAGCACGAGGTATCCGGTAGTTTCACATGCCTCGTGCAGGGCGAAAACGCTATTACGCTATGCAATAAAATCTTGCTGTGACCCTATTTTTAAGGATGCGTTGAAAATGAATATCCATTTTCGATTTTATATGGGGTGTCGTCAGCGTGAAACCAGCATCATACAAAAGCATAAAGTGGCCAATCACAGAAATCGCATGAAATCGCAAGTTAGTGGTCCCAATGTCATCCGCAACTCGCCTCATTCAGCGGCTGGCTACGATATGCAGCCAACTGCGAGGTTCGGTAGCCAATGAGCCAATGATCCGATGGCTTCCAACGGACGCTTGACAGGCACTGCTACTTCACCTAGCAGCAGTGACTGAAGCCAGAGGGTGAAGTGGATACGACATGAAAAATGAATAATGAATCCGTAGCGAGTACGGCCCCACAAGGCAGAGGCAGCTCATCTCTCGGTGAATCTATAGGAAATTACGTGACTGAGCCTAATCATTGTCAGTGTGTGCGATGTTTCATCGCGTATGTTGTAGCCATGAAGTCTTTCGAACACCGTGCTGTCGCGAAGGGTCGAGGTTGACCGGAACTATTACTCCGTTCCTGAAGTTTTGCGACAAAGAACTGCCTTGAGATCTAGATAGTCTTGAGGAATACTTTCACGGCCTTGAAAAGGACTGGAAGGGCACTTTTGGGATGCACAGGTGTATTAATGCCAAATCAGGTTGCAACTATATTGCCTGCTTTACGGACTGAGCGTCCCATATAATGTGTTGGTACATTCAGCGTTTCTGACCAGCTCGCCAGCAGTTTATTTCGCAAGATGTAAATTAGTGCATTCCGGTACTGACCTTGTGGCAGTGGTTTTTTATGTCCATCTTTAGAAGTGTAGGGGCAGTTTCAGCGATCAGAATAAGTAAATTAAAGAAATCAGGTTACGTTTGGTGCCAAGTACAACCGCTTCCAATGAGGCTTAACATAATTGTGCCTTATTTTGTGGATAGTGGGTGTCGTGGATAATTAGGAGAACATTGGTGCAATTCGCCTCAGCTTCTCGTGAGTTAGCACGAAAGTCTGCAGCCTGATAAGCTAAAGTTATTTTACAGACACTTTTCTTGTTTTATTTTGTTCTCGGGTTCCACGAGCTGTGTTGAGATAGCAATTTGTTTTATAGAATACTCTAAAAAAACGCAATAAACGACTTCGTGGGTAGACAAAAAATTCGGCAAAACGAAACTTCCATGCCTGCCACAAAATGCATATGTTAGGTTTATTTTTATGAAAGTCCTAAAACCAATAAACGTGGCGCATATTAGAGCTGCCTGAAGAACAAAAAGTATTTCCCGATTCGGAAGCATTCCTTGGTTGCACATATCGCGAGTATTGTCATATGCTTCATGAATGTTGTCATATTTTTGGGAGCAGTGGAAAGGAATCATTTGCTGAGCAGCCATCGCCGTCGCTTCTGCGGACGTGGTTGTTCGCGAAATGCAACCTTGCTTTTGATCTTCTCACACCTATTTCAACTCTCTTCTGCCTGCACGCTGCAGTGAATGTGGCTCAGCGGGAGCCACTCGACAGCCCAGTGCACTATGCGGTTCACCTTTACTACAATCGCAACCACTGGTCGGAGTACAGTGGTAGTAATGAGTAAAAAATATCAATCAGAACCTTCCCCTTCTCGAGAGCTGCGTCAACTGCGCACCAATTTTCCGGGATGCGTGTGTTATCGGGAAAACAGTCAAGTATTTATGATTATTCCGTAGTAGATACACCAATCAAAGCATTCTAAAATAACTCTGTCATGCTTGAGCTCAGATCACTCGCTGCAACTCATGAAGGAAAAAAACCTCGTCACGCTGCCAGAGCACCTAAAACTAGGCTTAAAGCGCAAATATTTGCCTTTCTGGACGCAGCTACAACACTCTTATAGCTTCGGCTAATCATATTTCAGCGATAAAATAATTAAACTGCTATCCTCACATTCATAAAACACTCAAAGTAAAAAGAAAAACATCCCCACATGCTGCTTGGTTTCGGCGGCTGTTGGATGCCTTAATATGTATGCCATAACGAGCCTCTCAGTTCCCTTTCTTTGCATTCTCTAATCCCGCAGATACGAAAAAAAACTGTACAGCTGTCACAGCTCTAATATCGGCCAGCTAACCTTCAGAAGGAAATAAAATATGCAGCGAGCAAAGTGTGCTCTAAAGAACGAGCATAGCATATAATCTGCAGAGGAAACAAAGTGTACGCAAAAATAAGACTTACGCGTTACAGAGACAGTAAAGGAAATGTCATACCAATATACATAAGATAGTTAAGGCAGCCGAGGAGTTATACACACGTCTATGCAATACTCGAAGTATTCAAATGAAAATGACGGAGACACACAGCCAGAATTATTGTACATACCACCGGTAACGACAGAGGAAGTAAAGAAAGACCTACAGCCATCGCGAAGGTGAAAACAGGTAATGAAGGTTTGATATTGCAAATGTCTAGGGAAATGTTAAGGGGATTGTGCTAAAATTGTTCGGCAGCCTTTATACACAAGGCCTCACGACCACAAGGGTACTAGAATCTTTGAGGAATGTTCATGACAATATAGGCGCAAACGTTACGAATACACAGACTGAAGCCCACAGGACAGGGCAGGTCTTCACTTTGTTCCTTTTGTAACGTTCACGCCCACTTTTGCATCATGAACAGTATTCAATAAGCCCAACTTTCCATTCTCTTTACGAAAACTAACACTGCCATTATCCTTATGAAAAGGGAGATGAGGGACTCCAAAAATTACAGCTCAGTAAAGTTAGATCCCGTTGTAGACTACAAAGTATGTACAGTCCTGGTGAAAAAATCTTAAGGCCAAATTCTTTTCGCTTCAGCCGCACAACAGAGCCATTATGCCAAAAGACCGAATGACATTGAAATGCTAGCAGAAGAATTCTTCTTGTAGTAGAGAAGCATCCTGTTTTGACTTCTGTTTTGAATGATCCACTACACAGAGCATTCTGGGAACATTCATTTCGTTTGCTGCTGAACGCTGTGGCCTTAAGACTTTTCACCAAGACTGTACGTTGGTAACCGGCAATATAATCAGAAAACCTTCTCATTCCAACCCCCTTTTTCATTCATTTTATCATCTTACTCATCTCTCATTTCATATTTTTTATGCCCTGAGGCAATAAACATCGCTTCAAAAAAAAACCAATAGAATAGCCTGGTTTATTTAAATACTATTTTTCAATGGACCATATGTAGAATGTCCGTACAAAATACTTGAAAACTCTCTCTCTCTCTCTCTCTCTATATATATATATATATATATATATATATATATATATATATATATATATATATATATATATATATATATTATATATATATATATATATATATATATATATATATATATATATATATATATATAGGCTCGCTTACACCCAGTAAACATAAATACCAACGAGAGCAGCAGATTGGACAGCCGTCGCCGTAGCTCAGTTGGTAAGAGCACCGGACGCGATATTCGGAGGTCATGAGTTCGAATCCCACCGGCGGCATGGTTGTTTTTTCTGCTGCTTTATAAGTAATTTTCTTTAGGCGATTTATTAATCTAAGTATGATTATCCCACTGATAAGCATAACACATAAAAAAAATTAATTAACGTTTCCCTATGCTCCTTGGTTTCGGTGACTGTTGGCTCCCATCATAAATTTGTCAAGCGGGCCCCTCATTTCATTTAACTTGTCTGCTATATATATATATATATATATATATATATATATATATATATATATATATATATATATATATATATTGTAAGGCGGGGTTTATTTAAAAGAGCTGGGAGAAAGGGAGCAGCGGCGAGAACAATCCGAGGGCAACCAGGTCGGGCACAGACACACGTGGCGATAGCAATACGGCTGACGCGCAGGGCCATCTTCTTCGTTTTCACGAGTCATCTGCTTTGTCTGGGTCATCATCTTCTTTACAATATATATACTGTAATAGGACCGACCGGCAGGAGTTGAAGCAGCGCATCGAAGAGGTAGACAAGGTAGACGAAGTGCAGCTGGGATTTCGAGTGACCCCTGTGCGTGTGTCCGTCGTGTCGCCGGTCGACCAACGCCAACCGACCTGCGCTTCGAATAAACACCTTTACACATGGTGGAAATGTCTCGGTTCCCGTCCCGGTTCTCATCCTGGAACTTCGTAGTGGAACGCTTCTCCTCCCCGAAACCATGCCGGAAGGTACGAGCGAACCATCGCAGCCCATCCCTACCACCATCCTCGGTTCCGGGGTGCAGCGCTAGCGTGACCCTACTCTACTTAGTGGCACTGACGATCAGGACGTCGACGATTGGCTGGCCTCCTACGAGCGCGTCAGCACTTACAATCGGTGGGACGATTCTGTTAAACTGAGCAACGTCCTGTTCTACCTCACGGACGTTGCCAACCTCTGGCTTCGCAACCACGAGGCCGATCTTCCCACCTGGTCCTCCTTTAAGACGAGCTTCGCTGATGTTTTCGACCGCCCCGCCATCCATAAACTTCGCGCCGAGCAACGTCTTCGTGCTCGAGAACAGCTCCCTGCTGAGACATTCACTAGTTATATCGTGGATATCGTTGACTTGTGCAAGCGTGTCAACCCGTCCATGACCGAAACTGATAAAGTCAACCACATCTTTAAAAGGATCGCCGATTACGCTTTTCAGATGCTCCTGGCGAAGAACCCCAGCTCGGTCGTTACCGTCATCCAGCTGTGCCAAAGCTACGACGAACTACGAAAGCAACGCGCATCTACGCGGCAGTTCGGCGCGCCTGCAGAGTGTCTTGCTGGCTTGGTCTTCGGGGGCTCGTGTTCTGATCACTCCCTGTTGATGCAGCACGTCAAAGCCTTCGTCCGCGAAGAAGTCGCCCGCCAGCTTTCTCTGCTGCATGACATTCCCGGCCCCGTCTGCCCTACTCCCGACTTGGCGCCATCCTTCGCGCCCACTATCCGCCGTGCTATTCAGGAGCAGGTCACTGCAGTTCTACCATCCAGCCCCCCTCCTCCCACTGGGTCAGCCCCGCTCACCTATTCTGAAGCAGTCGCCAGCACGCGGCGCTCACCCACCTCATCCTCCTACCGTAGCAGCCCGGCCTTTTATGCTCCACCACCATCCATGCCACCGCCGCCAGGCCCGTACCGTCGAACCCGCCGACAACCTACGAACCCTTGGCGTACCGACGGCAATCGGCCAATATGCTACACTTGCGGTCTCCAGGGCCATCCCGCACGCCTTTGCCATCAGCGATCCCTTCGTTCTGAGGATGCCGTGCGCAGGTCCCGCTACGACTCCGAGACGCCCTTACCTAATGTCTCTTCTGGCTCATCTACGCTTCGCCCCCAGTACCCTACTCGCCGCTCGCCTTCACCTCGCCGACGTTCCATTTCTCCGATGCTCCGCCGCCCGGACCCCCTCCCAGAGGAAAACTGAATGCCGCTGTTCCGGAGGCAAGAACTGCGTGTTTTGCGAACTCGATAAATCCTCCGTTTCCTCCTGCTAACGTGATTCAGGAGTGTGTTGAAGGCGTCCCCGGTCTCGCGCTCGTCGACACGGGTGCTGCCGTGTCAGTGATTAGTGACGCCCTTCGCCGCAAACTTCTTAAGGTGACAACGCCGCTGCCTCATTTTTCACTACGTACGGTCACCTCTCAGCGCATGCATCCGATCGCAGCCTGCACGGTCTGCGTTTCTATCAACGCCGTCGCCTATACCAGCGAGATTGTTGTGCTCGGCGCCTGCTCTCACGATGTCACCCCTGGCTGCGACTTCCTCTCGACCCACCGCGCAGTGATTGATTGTGCCCGTGCTGAACTTGAGCTCTCTCCCGTGTGTAATGTTTTATTGTGTGACCTGCCAGTGCGCTCCGCTAAGCTTCTTGTAGCTGCCGACACCGACATACCTCCCTTCTCTTCTGCCCTCGTTCCGCTCCGACCTGACTCTTCCCTCAGCAGCCCTGTTCTTTTCACACCCACCGCAGCCGCCACCCGCCATCACCGCCTTCTGCTTCCGTTCGCCCTTCTCACGATTTCCGACGACCACGGAGCCATCTAGGTCACCAACCCATTTTATTTCCCGTCGCCTGTTCTTCGCGGCGAATGCCTTGGCTCTATGGAAGAACTGAACCTTGCTCTTGCTTCCGAGTTCTCCGATACCCGTTCCTGTCCCCCAGTTACTGCCTTAGCCTGTTGTGCGACTGCGCCCGATCCGCTTCCCTCCGACGTCTTTCATCGTACCATCGCTCCCGACCTTCCATCCGCTTACCGTGAACAGCTTTTGGAACTACTCCACCGCTTCTGCAAATATTTCGACCTTTCCCAGCCCTCCTTGGGGCGCGCGTTGGCCGTCTCTCACGCACTTGACACTGGTACGCACGCCCCCTTCCGCCAGCGACCGTACCGCGTCTCGCCGAGTGAGCGCCGCGTCATTCGTGACAACGTTGACGACATGGTTCAGCGCGGCATTATACAGCCCTCTCACAGCCCTTCGGCCTCTCATGTTGTCCTGGTGAAGAAAAAAGATGGCTCAATCAGATTCTGTGTGGACTCCCGCCGTCTGAAAAAGGTCACTCGAAACGATGTTTATCCTCTACCCCGAATCGACGACGCACTGGATTGCTTGCAGGGAGCGGAGTATTTTTCATCTCTCGACTTACGCTCCGACTACTGCCAAGTGCCGATGGCTGCCGCTGACCGGCCGAAAACCGCTTTCGTCACCACAGACGGCTTGTATGAATGCAATGTGATGGCATTCGGCCTATGGAATGCTCCGGCAACATTCGAGAGAATGATGGATAACATTCTCAGCGACCACAAATGGTAAACTTTTCGATGCTACCTGGATGACATTGTCATTTTTTCCAAAGATTTTCCTTCCCATCTGCAGCGCCTTCAGCGCGTACTCACGTGCCTTACTAACGCCGGGCTACAACTCAACATTAGAAATTGTTACTTCGGTGCTACGCAGCTCACAGTATTAGGCAATGTCATCTCTAAGGACGGCGTCCTTCCTGACACTGCCAAACATCGCGCCGTCGCTGACTTCTCCAAACCGACCACCTTAAAAGAAGTTCGCAGTTTTATAGGCTTATGCTCATATTTTCGCCGCTTCATCCGGAATCTCGCCTTTATCATCGCCCCTTTAACGCAGCATATTGCCGGCAGCCCGATCCTCTCGTCTTGGTCCCCAGCCTGCGATACCGCGTTCAGCACTTTACGTCGCATGCTGGTCTCACCCCCCCCCCCCCCCCAATCCTTCGCCATTTTGATCCCGCTTGTCCGACAGAAATTCACACTGCCGCGAGCGGTGTGGGCTTGGGCGCCGTTCTTGCCCCGCGGAAGTCTGGGTATCCCGACTATGTTGTCGCTTTTTGCCAGCCGCTCGCTCACCAAGGCGGAATCGAACTATTCTGTCACAGAAAAAGAATGGCTCGCCATCATTTGAGCGATTGCCAAGTTCCGACCTTACATTTACAGACGGCCCTTCTATGTCGTCAGAGACCATCACGCCCCCTGCTAGCTATCCTCCCTCAGAGATCCTTCTGGTCGACTCGCCAGCGGGGCTTTACGTCTTCAGGAGTTTGATATTCACGTCATTTATCGCTCTGGCCGGAAGCAATCGGACGCCGACGCCCTTTCTCGTTCACCGCTCCCGTGCGATTCACCCTCTGCCCTCGTCTGTGCCTACGATTTCTCGTCGTTCGACGTCCCTGATATGCTCTCCGAAAAACTGAAGGATCCTAGGATAACCTCGCTGGTAACCTTCCTGAACAATCCCTCGCCGCGTTCTTCGTCCCAGACCCTTCGCCGCCAAGCCCACCATTTCGCCGTTCGTGATGGCCCCTTACACTGCCTAACTACCTCTCCTACGGGCGGAAGTGGCTGTTGGTGATCCCTCGACACCTCCGTGCTGCCATCTGCGCCTCTTTCCACGCCGATCCAGAATGCTGCCACGCCGGTGTACTGAAAACATGCTCGCCTTCGTGTGCGATTTTACTGGCGAGGTATTTACCGCAACGTACGTCAGAACATTCGGTCATGCACCGCCTGCCAACGTCGCAAGCAACCGCCCCACCCCACCACCGTTCTTTTGAAGCCATTACCTTTCCCTGGCAGACCCTTTGACCGCGTCGGCATTGATCTTTATAGCCCGCTTCCAACTACATCGGCTAACAATCGCTGGGTCATCATGGCCGTTGACCATCTCACACGTTACGTCGAAACGTCGTCTCTCAAATCTCCTACCGCAAACGATGTCGCTCGCTTCAATCTACACTGTCTTGTTCTTCGTCACGGCGCCCGGAAAAAACTGCTAAGTTACCTCGGCAATATTTTTCTCTCGGACGCCGTCGAGGCCCTGCTAAAGCAATACCAAATCGTTCATCGCTGCACCAGCGGCTATCACCCTCAAACCAACGGTGTGACTGAACGGTTCAACCGCACACTCAGTGACATGCTCGCCATGTACGCTGACACCGCCCACTCCAACTGGGACCAAGTGCTCCCTTTTGTCACGTACGCGTATAACACGGCAACGCAGACAAAGACGGGGTTTTCTCCTTTCTCTTGTATGGCCGGGAGCCTACATCCACCATGGACATCACCCTCCCAATCGCCCTGAGCCTTCCGAGACCACATCACTTTCCGAAGCTCACCTGTATGGCGAAGAATGCCGGCAACTTGCCCGGTCCTTCACTACACAGATCCAATGGCATCAGAAGTACCGTCGGGATTCCTTGAACCCTCCCTCGTCATACCGATCTGGCGCCCTCGTTTGGCGCTGGGTGCCTTCCTCCACTCGCAGCCTCGTCACGAAACTGCTTTCTCGCTGTCACGGACGTTACCGCGTTGTGCAACAAACTTCTCCCGCGAATTACATCGTTGAGCCGCTCTCTCCCCCTTCGGACCACCGTTGCCGGGGGCGCGAAACTGTGCACGTCGACCGCCTCAAGCCTTATTATGATCCGCCCGTGCTTTCATCCCCGTAAGTCATCAGGATGGCTCCTTTTTCGGGGGGGGGGGGGGGGAGTAACTGTAATGTGACCGACCGGCATGAGTTGAAGCAGCGCAGCGAAGAGGTAGACAAGGTAGACGAAGTGCAGCCGGGATTTCGAGTGACGCCTGTGAGTGTGTCCGTCGTGTCGCCGTTGGACCAACGCCAACCGACGTTAGCTTCGAATAAACGCATTTACAATATATATATATATATATATATATATATATATATATATATATATATATATATATATATATATAAATTAAATATAGACAAGGTAAATGAAATGAGGGGCTCGTTTGACAAACATATGAAGGAAGCCAACTGTCACCGAAACCAAACTGCACAGGGGAATAATTCTATTGGTTTCTATAAATTGTTTTTTCGTTTATTACTTCGATTAATCTGCCGCTGAAAGAAAAGAAAGCCGTCGCCGTACCTCAGTTGCTAGAGCACAGGACACGATATTCGGAGGTCGTGGGTTCGGATCCTACCGACGGCATGGTTGTTTTTTCTGCTGCTTTATAAGTAATCTCCTTTCAGCGAAAGATTAATCGAAGTAATAAAAGAAAAAAATTAAAGAAAACAGTAGAATTATTCCCCTGTGCATCTTGGTTTCGGTGACTGTCGGCTTCCCTCATATGTTTGTCAAACAAGCCCCTTATTTCATTTACCTTGTCTGCGAATAGCTTAACGATGGTCTCAGTTCTGGCAGTCTTGATGCCATAGGTAGCATAAGAGGGCTCTCGTACAGTTTCCGCCCTCACCTTTAAATGACATTCTACGTCACATTCGCGGCAATACAGGATGTGCTACGTTCGCCGCTATGAACGAGGGTGGCGCTGGTGAACACTCTCAAGGTTTGCTTACACGCAGTAAACATAAATACCCATAGGAGCAGCAGATTGGACAGTCGTCGCCGTAGCTCAGTGACGTGATATTAGGAGGTCGTGGGTTCTAATCACACCGGCGACATGGTTGTTTTTTTTTTGCTGCTTTATAAGTGATTTTCTTTCAGCGACAGATTAATCGAAGTAATAAAAGAAAAAAAATTAAAAGAAAACAACAGAACTACTCCCCTGTGCACTGTTGGCTTTCTTCATATATATATATATATATATATATATATATATATATATATATATATATATATATATATATATATATATATATATATATATATATATATATATATATATATATATATATATATATATATATATATATATATAGTAAGTTGGGGAAGCACATTGAAAAACGTAACGAATTTATTCAACGTTTCGACCAAGGACTGGTCTTTGTCAAGAATGATCATACAGTACATAGACGCGTCTTTTTACAGCATGGGACACAGAGGGCTTAAAAAGAAAAGAAATAAAGAAACCAAAGAGATATGGAAAAAATAAAGCGGGGGAAGGGGATAGCGGAACACAATACAGCCACCTACCCCATGTTAGGGAAGAAATGCGCCACGACGCGTACGCACGAACTCACTGCACACACACGAGGTTAAGAGGGATGCCGGACTGGGTTGGCAAGCGGTTACTTCGAAAAAAAAAGATAGAGAGAAAAGCGATAACAAATAAAGCAAAAAAAACGTGGTGGCGGCTTAACAAAAGGGAAGTGTCCGCCAATTGTGGGTGTTTGTACGCCTCAGGCCGCGTTTGTGTGGCCCCGTGCGACTCCAAAAGATGGCCCAAGGAGGCGGCACAGGTTCGGAATGCCCACATGGTGACACGCGAGCCACTAAAACCAGTTGAGGGCTCCATACGAGGATCACATGGAAAGGCTTGCTTACAGGAAAGCAAAAAAGAAATAATGCACAGGGAAAACTGCAGAGCAATGGCCGAGCGAAAAAGAAAACAAGAAAAAAAGAAGAAAAAAACAGGAGACACGATTACACAAGATACACACACAAATATGTCACTGTTGCAACATCTTTGAGCAGAAGATATGCGGGAACCCATAGAAGCCCACGAAAAGACCGCTCCAGAGTGTTAGAAAGTGCCTGAAGAACGGAATTGCATCCCAGGGAACAGTGCTCACAACAACACAACAATAATAGGATAGATACAGATGACAAGCGGAACCATAAAAGGGCACAAATGAATGCAAATACAACACGAGTGTGAACAAAAAGTCTGTTAAAAAGCAAGTTTTACCTAAAATGCATCTACCAGCAAAAACACAAAAATAATATTAGTAGGATGATTACACATGGGACACAAACGTCACAGAATTAGACAGCGTTTGATTACCAAAATTTCGATACCTTGACAAGAAATTAAACTGGTAAACATAGAAGAATGTATTATTAAAAAGTCACCATAGTAGATCTAAGGAACACCCGTTTGGTTGCAAAATAATGCCCAAGAAAAAAAACACAGAACAAAAGCATCGCAGGAATATTTAGCCTGAAAGGCAGGACAGTTTGCCAGAGCTCTCATTAAAGCCACCATACAAAGTGTTAAACCTAAATATTAGGTATAATTCACAGGCTTGCCTGTCGTAATGTGCCCGAAAGCCAGATTGCAGAATGGTGGCCTTGAAGCTTCCAAATGGGGGGCCTTCTGTGGTTAAGTGTCTTGAAAGAGGCAGATCTGGCAGTGATCGTATGTGTGCTCTGAGGTTATTTATTCTCAATCGGAAAGGATTTTCAGTTTTCCCAATGTACTGCGCACGGCATACACCACATTCGAGAAGGTAGACAACGTTGCTGGTGTCACAGTCGAAGTGTCCTCTAATTTTGAATTAGAATGATGACGCTGTGCTACGAGCTTCTGTGACTGCACTGATCATTGGACAGAGCTTACAGAGCGGTTTATTGCAAGGGTTGCACCCTGAGACTTTACCGTTGTCTAGTTTTGAGGAGGTTACAGCAGCTGTGATATTTCTTGCCCTCCGGTATACAACACGGGGTGGCTCGGGAAGCAGGCGCTTCATTTTGTCACTCTGAAGAAGAATGTTATGATAATTTTTGAGAATAGCATTAACATTCGGTGATGATGGCGAATAGGTTAATATCAGATTAGTAGGAAAGTTTGTCTGCGCAGGCTTGGTGGTATTTATGAATTTACGACGGTCTTGTGCTCAAGCTTTTTTAAGGGCATTGTCGATGATGGGCTTCGGGAAGCGCTGTCGGACCAAATCCTTGCCGAGTGCCTCACAGCTTGAAACGAAGCCCTCTTCACTGGAGCAGATGCGTTTAAATCTTAGAGCCTGGCTTTATGGTATTCCTTTTTTGCAATGTTTTACGTGGCTACTCTCAAAATGCAAGTATTGGTGCTTGTCTGTGGGCCTCCTAAACACTGAGGTGACAAGCTGGTTTTCGAGATCTGAAGTTGGACGTCCAGAAAGCTGATCATGGAGGTTGAGTAGGAGTGGGAAAAGGAGGTGCTGTTTTGAGCATTATTTAAGTTAGTGATGAATTTGAGTTGCTCTTCTTCACCATGGCACCATATAAAAAATATGTCATCTATAAACCTCCTATAAAAAAGAGGCCTGAAGCGGCAGCTCTCAAGGAATTCGGTTTCGTGAATGCCCATCAATATATTGGCATTATTAGGGCCTACTTTAGTGCCCATTGATGTGCAACTAATTTGCACATAGTGGTTGCCATAAAATTAAAAGTTATTCATTTCTAGCACCAAATGCAGCAGCGTTTCAAGAGTAGTGCCGTCGATTAGGCTTTCAACTTGGGAATTTCTGTAAGCGTTAACGACTGCCCTGATTCCATCCGAGTGGGGTATGTTGGTGTATAAGGACACATCATCGAGGGTAACGAGTATGCTGTTTTCTGGAATGTACAGATTAATTATGTGGGAAAGAAAATGAGTTGTGTCTTTGACAAACGAGGGAAAAGTTGGTGGTATTCCTCTGATTAAGCTGTCTACAAAACTGCGAATCATGTACTGCGGAGAACTGCGAAGTATGTACCTCGCAGTTGCTGCCAAAGGCATTTTCGGCTTTAGTTAATCTTCGCAAAAAAAGCAGTCGGTAATCAGTGACAACCTATTTCCTTGCGATTTGCTTCCAATGAGGTCACGTGAAAGTATTCTCTCGATTATGTACTTGCGAAACAAAGATTATCTAGGTTGAACCAGTCTGTACGCCTGACCTTATTACCGCTCTTTGTTCTTGACACACTTTACATATAGTATTTTTTATTGCTAAAAAATTATTACTGTTAATGAGGAAAAAGTAGAAAGCGATTTAGTTTAATCTCTTACAGCACTCCTGAGTGTTCACTGCGAAACCGCGTTCTGGGGCACGTTTCTGTGTTAAATCAAAATGTTTTGTGGATTTGATGCAAGAATTAATATACCACAAAAAGAGAGCAGTCGATAACAAAAAAGTCTTTCTCGTCATGAATTCTTCTAAAGGAATCACAATAAGACCATCTTCGCAACATATATATAGGGGTAAGCTGTAGATATGAAACGATATTTTCAAAATTTTAATTTTTTTCCTCTCCTTGTTACTTTCTGAGATGGAAAATTAGATTTTAATGAGGAGAAATGGTTTGAAGAACATTTTAAAATTATGGGAGAACTAGCCTGCAACAGGGCCTGGTCTGTTTTTTCTTGCTACGATATGAAAACAGATTAACTTTAAAGGGAATAATTAGCCAACAGACAGCCGTGAGCAAAAATCACAAGAGTGGCAAATAAAATATTGTTCTTTTGAAAATTTCTTCTTTTCAAACGACATTATGATTTACATTGTTTGCGTGCACTAACGAAATTTATCGTAATTCGCAATACTGATTTGAACACATTTTCCGCAAAAAACAGCCTTCATGTCGTGAAAGTTTGAATGAACGTCTCTAAAATGTATGAACACTAAAAAGAATAAAGCTACGGATGGCTGTTAGTGCTCAGTTTAGATCAAAATGTCCCGACTGCCAGACCGAGAGAAAAGTACTACCCGAGATACAGCTGCTGTTCAGTATGACGAAACTCAATACACGCTGTATTATTTACGCTTATAAAGGACAGAATTCTGTCAAATGAGATTTTTCGGAATAGAGCGAGCGAGTTCATACCAACTCCGAAAGCGTGAACTCTAGGCATACGTGCCATCTGAAGGCGTCTGTCACAGAGCGCAACTCCGAAACCAAAGATTGAAAGCGTACTTCGTATACGTCCTCGTTATTGGCTTTATAGCTACCTTGATCCAAGCTAAGTTGGGACGCCCTGGAGGACCGCAAAGCCTTCATTATGAAGCCGCCGATATTCTAAAGGTAATGGAAATACCTAAATTCAGAGATAAAATGTGCCATTCGAGTCTTTAGTCGGATAGTTCTACCATCGATGAGGCAAGCACACAGGGACCGCATGATCAATCTGTTCTGTACTACAGTAATCTGCAATCCGCTTCTCATCTATATAACCACGCCCCTTTTCATTCATATAAAAATTTCATTATCATGCCGCACCGCGTAGAACACTGCCAAAAAGGGTTTGAATGCAGCCGGTAGTTGATTTCTAAGCTTTCTTAGTTCATTGGTTAACGGGATATCATGACGCACTGGTAGCGATTTGATTTTCTTTTCTACTAATGCAGCTTTTCCCCAAGCATAGATTACCACATGAAACAAGACACGCATTCTTCTTTGGGGAAATTCTTTCGAGCATGGGCTGTTGAAGTTTTAACTCTATACTAGCATCTGAATGAGGTAGGGAGCTCCCAGCGACATACAATGTGCACAACAGTTCACGAAGGTAACAAAGTAGTCTGTTGAAAATTGTTAATAACGCATACAAATAATGAACGGTTTGATGCACCCCAATCGGAAGTAGATTTCATGTGATAGTGTTAACAATATAAAGACCTTCCATAGCAATGAACCTGGAAAGTGGAGGAGCGTTGCGCATGCAGTCAGAAAAGCTTATGCGACAAAAACACTACCGCTGATTCTGAAGTACCAGTGAAGATAATCCTTCTCTCTGGTTGGTATTTGAAAAGTTTTAAATTTACTCAATTTCATGATCAACAAAACGCGATCTCGGAGAAGCGACAGCGCAAATTGCGCAACTAAAATACTATGTGCGTCAATATACTTCTCCGCGGTAACCAGCCTTGAAGGACGCTCAACACCGTGACCATTATTATGAAGTTGTATGGATTTCATATGGTCGTATGTTTCACCTGCTCGTACGAATTGCACGCATGGCTCCTTTGGCGCACGCCTCGTGGCCTGTTTTTCGTAACACATTCGCTTCTTGTTGCGCCTGAGAAGAAATCACACCCGGAAAAATACACGGCAAAAATATTTCTCGGACGTCCTCGCGAACGCTAGCACTAACGAAGCAAGCGCTCAGGTCCGCAGTTGCGTACTTCTGAATCGCCACAGGAGTTTGCACGTCAGGATCAGCCTGACGTTCGAGGGCGCGACTCGAAATATACGACGTGGGAAAGCCAAGTGAGCGCCCGCAACGCCTAAGCCGATAGACAGAGAACACGGGCGGTATACGGCGGTTGCTGTGTAGTGAACCGGCTCCTTCCGTAGTAACGATACAGTGAGGATATGTTAAGCGAACTAGTGGCCCTGACAGTTGGTGTATCTTCGATAGTGACCTCGTAATTATTGAGTGGCTCTCAACGACGACGTGCTGCAGAGTTTTAAAAACAGAATGCAAAAAGAAATTTATTTAGTGTCCAAAACATGCGAAGATAAAACACTGTTATTTTGCTGTGGAAGCTTAGTTCAAATGCAGCGAAAGATGGCACAGACCTCAGCAGACTAGCCTACAAAGAACTAGAGGCGACACCAAAGCTCCGCCTTGAGGGTCTGACACCATGGCGTAACGGGGTAATTACCTTATATGCAGAATTGGTCATTCTCTACATTTATGAAACCATGTGAGTCCTGTTACGTCTCGCCTACGACGCGCGGTATAGCCGGCGCGGATGCAACGGATGCCGCGGCTTCGTTCATCGCTGCCGCAACGCCTCCCGCCAAGCGCGTCCAGGCAGGTTTCAGTGCCACGTGTCGTCGTGCGTGCGTGTGTGTGTGTGTGTGTGCATGTTTTGCCCACGCTTGTCAAAGCGCGGCAGCCGGGGAGAGGAGCTCCCCAACTGGGAGGCGAGGAGGTCTGACCGGCGCCGGCCTGGCGGACGCGCCCGTCACGTCTGGACATGTTCAAGCGTCGCCGTATCGGACGCCTCTTCCCAAGCCGTTCCTTCTTGCCCTCGACTCCGAGGGTATAAAAGACAGCTGCGCCGGACGCCAAGGAGACTTCGATTCCTTCCTTCGAGTAACGTGGTCGCCCTGACCGGCTGCTCTTTTGAGATGCCAGAATAAACAAGTTGTTCTGTTGCCAGTCGACTCATCCTTTGCCGGGACCTTCGGATGTTTCCAGCTTTGCCCCAGGCCGCCAGGCCAACGCTACCCTTGGGGCTTGCAACCCAAATGCAACAACTGGTTGCCAGCGGTGAGATCCCGACAACGGAGGCCAGCAGCGAAGATATGCGGTCAACTGTATGCTGAGCAGCTCAACGACCATCCGGGAGCAGTGCAACGAGCCCTGTGTGATGACTGGTTGCCTGCAGCGGAACGACTGCGCTGAATTCTTGGCTGCGAGGTTTGGTGAGTGCGGGACTTTCTTCTTCTGAGTTTTGCCAGGCTTTTGTTAGTGTCAGAAACAGAGCTGGTAATTGTGTTGTCGTTGCTGCCGGGTTAGTTTGCGGCAAGACAATAGTAGGCAGTAGAGAAAGCAGCATTCGGAGCAGCCATGGATTTGAAGTCGTTGCGCAAACCGAAATTGCTGGAGCTTGCAAGAGAGTTGGGTCTAGATGTCTCAGACAAACTCAGAAAACCAGAACTGCTAAGGGCTATTCTTGAGTTGGAGGCTGAGGATGACGAGCTGTCGGAATGCCTTGAGACCATTGAGGAGAGGGAGCAAAAAGAGGAGCGCGAACGTAAAGAGCAGAAAGACGAGCGCGAACGTAAAGAGCAAAAAGAGAAAGAAGAGCGCGCTTTGGAAATGAAGCGTCTCGAGGTAGAGATGGAACGCGCTCGTAATGGAAGTCAGGCACACGGTGCAGGAGAACGGGTATCGTTCAAAATGACTGACCTGATGCGGCCGTTTAAGCTTGGAGAGGACATTGGTTTGTTCCTGGTTAACTTTGAGCGAACGTGCGAGAAGCAGGGGTTCTCTCGGGAAACGTGGCCACAGCGCTTGCTCACTTTGTTACCCGCCGAGGCGGCCGACGTAGTCGCTCGCTTGAAGAGAGAGGAGGCAGAGGATTTCGACCAAGTGAAATCAAGTCTGCTAAAAAAGTACAGGCTGTCAGCGGAGGCGTTCCGTCGGATGTTTCGGGAAAATGAAAAAGGCAGAAATGAGTCATATACAGAGTTTGCCTACAGGCTTATGTCAAACATGCAGGAGTGGCTCAAAGAAGAGAAAGCGTTTGGTGACCACGAGAAAATTCTGCAGTGTTTCGGGCTGGAACAGTTTTATAGTCGGTTACCTGAGAACGTGCGGTACTGGGTCTTGGATAGGCCAGACGTTAGTACAGTGGCTAAAGCCGCCGAGCTAGCCGAGGAGTTTGTGACGCGTCGGGCTCGCGGAGCTAAGGACGGTCAAAAGGGTGAATTTGGCTCCAAGTCTGAGAGGCCGAAGTTCACACCCATGAGAGCAAGGGGGGACACGCGTAGTGCGGATGCGAGTGAAAGCAGTCCGACCGAACGTAAGGAGACGGCGGCAGCCGAAGCCGAACGCAGAAAGCGGTTCGAGGCGAGGCAAGCGCGCGTGTGTTATACGTGCCAGAAGCCGGGTCACTTTTCGGCGCAGTGTCCAGAAACAAAAACAAAAGTCGTGTTTTTGTCATTATGCAGCACTGACGAGAACATGAAGCTTCTCGAGCCTTACATGCGAGACTTCCTCGTGAACGGGAAAGAGTGCCGAGTGCTTCGTGATTCCGCAGCTACAATGGATGTAGTTCACCCCTCTTACGTAGAACCCGATATGTTCACGGGCGAGTGCGCATGGATCAAGCAAGCCGTGGAAGCTCACAGCGTGTGTCTGCCCGTAGCAAAAGTGGTTATTGAAGGACCTTTCGGAGCAATTGAGACGGAGGCCGCAGTGTCATCTATGCTGCCTCCCCAGTACCCGTACCTATTTTCGAACCGGTCCGATCACCTCCTGCGCGAGAAGGGGCTTTTGTTTGGTGAGGCTAGCGTTCAGGCCTTAACCAGATCGAGAGTTCGGGAGCTCGCTGCAAAGGCGGTAGTTGCGGGGCCGACGTTGTCGAACAATGAGAAAGGGTCGGAGGCGCAGCAAGCTGATATTCCGAGCACGTCAGAACTGGATAAAATTGAGCCTGTAGCGTTGAAGGCACCAGGTACTGGAGAGGAAATGCCCGACAAGGGAAAGTTAGAAGAGCTTCCGGTCGAGCTTCCGGGACTAGGCTCAGTGACGAACAGGGAAGACACTGATCAGGTCATTAGTGACTTAATCATTAAAGCACCGCTGTCGGCTGAGCAGAAAACCGAACTACACCAACTCTTACAAGAGTTTCAAGGTCAGTTCTCTGAGAGGCCTGGTAGGACTTCTGTCCTTACTCATGATATAGAACTTACCTCCCCAGAGCCAGTACGATCCAAGGCGTACCGGGTGTCACCCGCCAGCGCGATATTATGGAGGCTGAGGTAAAGAAAATGCTACAGCTCGGTGTTATTGAGGCAGGTGAGAGTGATTATACCTCCCCTTTGATTTTAGTTGAGGTACCGGGCAAGGAACCTCGTCCTTGCGTCGACTACCGCAGGCTTAATTCCATTACTAAGGATGAAATTTATCCGATCCCTAACATCGAGGAGCGCCTTGAGAAAGTTAGTAGCGCTCAGTTTATTTCCACCCTAGATCTTGTCAGGGGTTATTGGCAGGTTCCACTTACAGAAGAGGCTAGTAGGTATGCGGCGTTCATTTCACCAATGGGAACATTCCGTCCTAAAGTTTTGAGTTTTGGTTTGAAGAACGCGCCATACTGCTTTTCAAGCCTCATGGACAAAGTGTTGCGGGGACAGGAAGAATTCGCTTTACCGTATTTAGACGACGTAGCGATATTCTCCGCATCCTGGTCTGAGCATATGGCACACTTGCGGGCAGTGCTAACCCGCCTGCGCGAAGCGGGCTTGACAGTCAAGGCTCCCAAGTGCCAATTAGCACAGGCCGAGGTTGTCTACCTCGGTCACGTGATTGGACAGGGTCGTCGCCGCCCCTCTGAAATAAAGGTGGCCGCTGTGCGAGACTTCCCGCAGCCGCGCACGAAGACCGATATTCGGTCGTTCTTAGGTGTCGCCGGCTACTATCAGAGGTACATCCCCAGGTACTCCGATATCGCGGCTCCCCTGACGGATGCTCTAAGAAAAACAGAGCCCCAAACAGTCGTCTGGAGCGAGACAAAGGAAAGAGCTTTTAGCGCCCTAAAGAGCGCCCTAACAAGCCAGCCTGTGCTACGATCGCCAGACTACACGAAAGGGTTCGTTGTTCAGTGCGATGCTAGTGAGCGAGGCATGGGCGTTGTACTGTGCCAAAGGGACAATGGAGAAGTGGAACACCCCGTCCTGTATGCTAGTCGTAAGCTGACCTGTCGTGAGCAGGCGTACAGCGCCACCGAGAAAGAGTGTGCGTGTCTCGTGTTGGCCGTTCAGAAATTGTCATGCTACCTAACCGGCTCGAGGTTTATCATTGAGACGGATCACTGCCCTCTCCAATGGCTGCAGACCATCTCTCCCAAAAATGGCCGCCTCCTGCGCTGGAGCCTCGCTTTGCAACAATATTCCTTTGAGGTGCGTTACAAAAAGGGGAGTCTCAACGGTAACGCCGATGGCTTAAGTCGAAGCCCCTAACGTAGGAATCCGCCTCAAAGTTGTTGGTTACTGATGTTTTCTTCCTGAGGCAGGATTTTTAACATATTGCTTTTGTTTAGTGTTTCAAAGTGATTATGTGCTTTCTAGTGCAATTTTCCAATTTGTGGACGCGTTCTGAGTGCTGCTTGACTACTGTAAGGAACTAGGCAGTAGTATAAAAGGGGAAAGAGCCTGGCAGAGCTTAGTGAGGGTTGTCTCGTGCTTGCTGACTGAGCGGTTGCGTTTCGGCGTAGTTCTAACGCTTGCTGGGAACGCGCATAAAAATGGCAACTCTCCTGAAGTGACTTTGCAGTGCCCTGTGTGATCCTGAACCTGAGAACGAGGCCTTCTCTGTGCGCTGCGCTCAAGCAACGTCGAGGGACGACTGGTTTCGTTTACGAGCATCATCGAGCGACATCCCTCTGGACAGCGGATGCAGTCCCCTGACCATCGGGATCTCCTTCTCCCGGCGGGGCGGTCTGTTACGTCTCGCCTACGACGCGCGGTATAGCCGGCGCGGATGCAACGGATGCCGCGGCTTCGTTCATCGCTGCCGCAACGCCTCCCGCCAAGTGCGTCCAGGCAGGTTTCAGTGCCACGTGTCGTCGTGCGTGCGTGTGTGTGTGTGTGTGTGTGCATGTTTTGCCCACGCTTGTCAAAGCGCGGCAGCCGGGGAGAGGAGCTCCCCAACTGGGAGGCGAGGAGGTCTGACCGGCGCCGGCCTGGCGGACGCGCCCGTCACGTCTGGACATGTTCAAGCGTCGCCGTATCGGACGCCTCTTCCCAAGCCGTTCCTTCTTGCCCTCGACTCCGAGGGTATAAAAGACAGCTGCGCCGGACGCCAAGGAGACTTCGATTCCTTCCTTCGAGTAACGTGGTCGCCCTGACCGGCTGCTCTTTTGAGATGCCAGAATAAACAAGTTGTTCTGTTGCCAGTCGACTCATCCTTTGCCGGGACCTTCGGTTGTTTCCAGCTTTGCCCCAGGCCGCCAGGCCAACGCTACCCTTGGGGCTTGCAACCCTTTTGCAACAGTCCCCATACCACTGCTGCCGCAGTAGTTCAGCTCTTAAACGATACGCCACTGCCCTGCGATGGCAGGCGCTGTCACCGGCGGGGCTTGTGCGGCCCAGGTTGCTCTTACTGAGTAAGCAATCAATAATTAAACGGTCACCTGCCACGGTGGGCACTCTGCTCACAATCGATTGGGCAGGTTGTGTTGACGCCGCAAGGTTATGTGACCTAGGAGGACTGCCTGCCTCCTAGGTTGCTTCTCTGGCAATATTTCGTTGATTTTTCACACACTGTCCATGGCCCCGGATTTTCTGCTACATGAGCTCCTTAGCGCTATCGCGTTGACACCAGCGAAGTTGAGGATTTTTCGTGCAGCGAAACGGAGAGAATTAAGCTTTAACAATTTTTCTCGACGGCTGCGCAGACGCTGCCATGCGTTAGCAACAATACAAATATTGGCGTATTCGTCGACATTTTGTAGAAACGGTAGCGGTTGCCGGGTGCGTGGAAGTTTTTCGAGCGCTTCGATTTGGACTCCTTCACACTGAATGCCCACATTTGCCTTCATCAGGAGCGCCAAGGGATCAGCGCAGAAGAAATGTTCTTGAGGAACACCCCATAAATGCCCGTGACCGGACATATTAGAGCAAGGAAATACCGCAACAGGAGCCTTATTATACGGGGTGGTGCGAACTCCGTATTAGTACACGACGTGCCCAGGAGACGGATGATTATCATAAATGAAGCTATAATTTCTTGTCTTAAAGGGTGAGTTCAGGACGTTTTCCCGCCTTTCCTGCCGCCTGCAGCCTCTTAGGTTCTTCACATGTAGCTCACGGCGAAACTACGACGTCGTCTGCGTGAACGACAGAAGCCTACGACTTCAGGCATGCGAAAACGGTGTCCATAATTTGCTGGATAGGGCTGGTGCAGTGCAAAGCTTATATCACGTATAATAAGGCTCACAAATTTAATACAATTCGGTCAATTAGCCCTTGTCTTGGTCTCTGGTCGCCTGTTGTCTGCCGAACGCTGTGTAAGTGAAAGACGGGTACTTTCCCCTGAAGAGCGAGAAGCATTGTATCTCAGGGTCTTTAAAGTGGTTAGATATCTTTATCAGTTACTATATTCAAGCGCGAATAGTGGAAGCAAATCCAAACTCAGCTATTAATATTTCGCGAATGGCGAAGCCGATGAGGTCTGGACCCCGGAATGACGCAGTCGATAGTTCTACATTCGGGGACAAATATCTGTCAACCACGTGTTCCTAAAACAAAGCAAATGTCTCTATTATAAGCCAGCGGCTGGAGGCCACATTTGTGGAGATTAAAGAACAAAATTTTGACTTTAAAATCTCAACAAACGTAGTCTCCAGCCGCCGGCTAATAGCAGAGCTAATGGCTTCGTTTCAGGAAAGCCTGGTTCACAGACTTTTGTCCCCAACTGTGCAGCACTTAACGAGGATACTCGATCGGTGTTCTGGCGGTGAGGTCTTGTGCGTTCGACGGTTCGAATAGGTGCTTAAGCTTGTGTGACAGGGAGGCTTTTGAAGGCAAACAAAAATTGCTCTCGTCATAATTGCTCTCAAAATTGCTCTCGTCACGCCATAATGCCCAGAACATGTTGGGCGACTAGTTTCTGGTTATCAACAGAAAAAATAGGCTCCAAATCAGGCAACACGCAGCAAGAAAGGATAGACAGGCACTCTGGACAGGATTGCTGAGGCATGGCAGCCTCCGTTTGAAGTGTTACGAACAATAGAGACCTGCCGGCGCATTTTCCGCCTGATAACTCAATATGAAAGGCAGCCATTAACTTACGCACTTCATGAATGGGATGGAAGTCATATACATCAAGTGTTTCATCAGCACCGCCAGCTTCTTCCAAGTAACGAATTTTAGAAAGCAAACACAGAACGTCTTCCTTGGCTTTTAGTTACGCCTACAATACAGTAGACTGTCGAAGGGATAAGTAGGAAACGTGACATGATGATATTCACTTCTCAGCAGTTCGCACTTTACCAGATACACATGCTGTATCCCGGCTACATTCATGCGTATAATGACTGTTATAGTCTTCAAAACCTATCAGCGTCCGCATTTATGATCCCGCACCTGAATGAGCGACGGGCATGTAAACTGGCTCACAGGGCAGAATCAACGACTGCTGAGATTTACGCTATTTATTTGACTCTACAATTCATCTCCTTGGTGCGAGACACGCGTATGTGGGTAATCGTTTGCGATTCCCAGTCCGCACTGAAATCACTTCACAGCTCTAGATTAGTACCATGGAAAGCTAGACTGGTATACGATGTTCTCAAAGAATTTTCCAAGGCTACCAAAAAGCAGCATGTTATAGTTTTCCAGAGGATACCCGGACATTGCTTTATTCCTCGAAACACTCAAGAGAATGCCGCGGCTAGGCAAGCACACTCCAATGCCCTCACTTCTGGCCTTCCGTTGTCGAGAGGCGCATTGCGCCGTTTCTTGAAGACCATGCGCAATGAAATGAGCTAAATGATGTGATTTGAGCCAAACCGTACAGGTTCTGGTCTGAATTTCATAGATTCGTTGCCGCGGTTTAATAGACAGTTTCAGCTGTGCGTACGAAATGGCTTAGCGTACGCAAGAAGTTTGCGGGGATGGTAGTGCGCATGCGCAGAACGCAAGCGCAAGCCCTGCGTCTTGCGTGCGTACGCTAGCCAGCGGACTTTGCGTTGCGGCGCTAGCGTGGCTTGCGTGGTTAACATTGACAAGATGGTGGCGCAAGAGCTCGCTCAAATGGTAGCGCTTCGCTTTTATTTCACCTACTCTTGCCCACACGTAGCAGTATGAGAGATAACTAGCCCCTGTTTTTCAGATAATTTCGCGATTTTCAAGCTTCAAGGCCTAACTAAATGCAGTGTTTTCCTCGTAGCAACGACACCTGGCAAAGCAGTTTTCTAGCTTTTTGTCAGTTCTTACATTTTCTTCGGTTTCCATAGTTGCTGTGCTGTGTGATTCCCGAAGTGCAGTGCGGAATTATGCCAAGGGCAAAGTGTGCGGTGAGGCTGTGCGCGTTCTGTGCTCGACTGACCTACAACGGGAAGAAAGATATGTCAGACTCAGGTGGTTCCCGGCGCATGCGGGCAACGATGCGTCGGAGAAGCATGCTAACCACAACGAGACGGCACATGCAGTGGCGCGAGCGCTAACCAACCGCGCCGCTGCAACCGACCGTCCAACGTGATGTAGTGCCAAAAACCACATGACAACATTCAATGAACTTACGCAGTTTCACCGCCTCGCTCGAAGGACTTTCCCACCCCCACACCCGGGACTGAGCCGAGCGGAGGCGGTGCTGTTTAGACAACTACAAACTGGTTCTTTACCAACCCCGGTGTTAATGACTCATCTATACCCAAACTTATATGAAAGTGATGTGTGTCGCGTGTGCCAGCGGGAGAGGGCAACTCTGACGCACATCCTATGGGACTGCACAAAATTCCCCGACGAGGCTTCTAAAAGCATAACGATTCCGCCGCGACTCGCGGCTGCGGCGGAATGCTCTGACCGTGACGTGCAAACCTGGGCCGTCCAGCAGGTCTTGGCGGCTCTTGAGCGACAAAGGCCTCAGATCCTCCGCTCAGTTGCCGCCTGGGCCCCCGTCACGGCGCCATTAGGTCATGATGCCTTTAGGCCATGACGTAAATAAAGTTGTTCCTCCTCCTCCTCCTCTTCTTGGAACAAAATAAAAAGGCTCGCTATGCACTAAACCTATAGTTATTAGTAATCACGAATGAAATTTTCTTAAACCAAGCGTTGATGTGCTTTGACGTCTTGTCACTAGATGGCGCTACTGTTTACGCGTACGGAGGAGGTACGCTACGGCACGGACAACTAGAACTATACTTCGGAGCGGACAGCGTAACGCACGCAGCGCCGTAGAGCTTTGCGTACGCACAGCTAAAACTGTCTAATATTTCATTATCTATCAACAGAAGTTTATAAACGCTCCCTCACCGCCTGCGTTTAGGAAAGGCTTACACGAAGCACTTTCTTCATAGAATTGGCCGCGCAGAGGGCCCACGGTGTGCGTGTGGTCAAGAAAATGAGGATGTGGCTCGCCTATTATTGGGTTGACGAGTGCACGACAACTTCAGGTCGCGATTGAAGAGAGACTTGAACGCTCCTGAAAAAAACAACCTTAAGTCTACAAAAGCTGTTAGGCCCGTATCCGACATGTGAACTTCAATAGCGACCATTTGTGGCATTGAGAGCATTCCTTGAGGACAGCTGTATCCTTGGGAAGTACTAGCTTTGTAGAATTGGAGACAACGCTAAAGCTCTTACCTCTCTGTGTGTGAGTGCTTCAAGATCTTTGTTATTTGTTTATGCTGTGTTTGCTGCAAACAAACTTTTTTTCGGTTTTCCGTAAGTGAGTGCTTTAATAGCGTTGTCGTGTACTTTTGCTGTGTGTACTGCAAATCAGCTTATTTCTTGTTCTTCGGTCCTTGTTTAATCACTACTCTTATGTATATACTATTGTGTACTGTTGTCTTAACATCGAAAGTGTTTTTGTTCTCTCATTATTGTTACTTTCGCTGACGCTTGTACTTTAATTTAAATATTATCGACTGTGTTTTGTGTAATGTTGAACTGTACATAATCATACAAAGTGGTTGCTATCAATTCATGAAAAGGAGTAGCCGGAGCCGCTATGTAGCTCCAAACTCTCCTTTCCTGTTCATGTAAATAAAAAAACTGGACAGGCGAAACATGCAACTGTTAATTCACAGCGTGAGCGTGTGAATACAAGGCTTTCCTTTGCGGAGCTTATTGAGGCTTTCCTTATCAGTAAAAAGGGTAGCGATTGTGTAAACATCCCTTCAATCACCATGTTTGAAAATGAAAGTGTTTTCTTTTTTAAATGAGGTGAGACATGCGTGTGCTGCTGTTTCTTCCTTAAACGCATTCCCTTGTGCGCATGGGTGGGTTCTCCTTACCCTCTTAATGTACCTCGTTATATTAACTCTCTCACGCTGTGAATAACTAGTTGCAACTTGCACGTCTCCAGTCTTTCTTGCTGTGTGTTGTTCGATTTGGAGCCAATTTTTTTATGTTCATTATGCCTCGGCGGTGTACGGGCTGCCTGCGCACCAGAAGAGTGGAGCAGTTGTCGAAAAAAGGTTTGTACTTGGATCAGCGGCGATGACTTGAATGAAGTGAATGTTATTGGTTTATCCGCGACTTCAATCAGTCTGGCAGTATTGGGGTATGTTTAGACGTGCCCGTATTCTTCTCCGAATTCTTTCCCTTGCGCCTTGGCGCCTTTTTTCCGGGAAGAGGATATGCCTCTTGGGATGCTAATTGCAAGTTTTAATCCAAACTGCCGTTCTGTCGGCGACACTCCCGGTATTTCAGACACCCTCGGCACCAAAGATACCCGCTTGAGAGGTGTGGAACGCTCTCTTTACCTTGTATAAATTCACAGCAGTTGGACGTGCGAGGTCTTACTTTTCTAACAAGGCCTCCTGGGTTGAGATAGGGATAAAGAATATCAATTTTTATTTGATTTTGCGTCGGAAAGTACATGGACAGTGTCAGTAGCGCAGGCACTGCTGTAATGCTGGTAATATAGCCTGGCTTGCGCGGTAGTTTTTAGTCACCCTTGAGGTCCACCGTCTTGCCGGAGCGCCGGTATGGCCTGCGGCTGTACCGATCTGTGAGGTGTTCAGTTTCTCAAGTAGAATTACGTATCCTTGTCGAATAAGAGAACGATGTCTTCCAAGCCACTCATCCCCTCACACATCATGCGAAACCAAGCCAGCGCATTTCAATCAGCAGTTCTTACGGTCGCATTAAACGTTGATCTTGAAGTCACCTCGGTTCTTTCAGTCACGTTTGGGGCGCATTTTCTTGACATTTTTTAGACGTGCAGCTGCCGCTTCGCTGTGAGGATTTTTTGCGCGACGACCACATTAATTCGTGATGTCATCAAGGGTGCAGGCAAATGGTTTATCTCTAAAGTAGTCTGCTTGACGAGGTTGGTTTCCTAAGTTTTTCCAAAGACCACATGGGAAAACCTCGATGCTGTGATGCTGCGTAGACACGATCTGGGTACGCATAAAGGAAGATCTGCGGTGATGACATGGTGAAGAATGTCTTGGCACGTGCTTTTTCGTTTCGGTGACTGTTTGCTTCCTTGATATATATGTCGCGACCAACCCCTCATTTCTCTTCCCTTGTCTCCTCAATAGCTAAAGGAGTGCCTAACTTCTGGCAGTCTTGATGCTATTGTTGGCTAAGAGAGTTGTCGCACAGCTTCCGTCTCTCCCATTCGATCGCGTTCCGCGTGACACTTCTGGTAATACAGGACATTGTGCGCCCGCCGCTATCGACGATGGTGGCGCTAGTTAACGCTCTCAAGGTTATGCTACATAAAGCGTAAATACCTCCGCCAGCAGAACATTGGACAACCGCCACCGTTGTTCAGTTGGTAGGCCACGGTACGCAAAATTCGCAGATCGTGGGTTGGGGTCCCACCTGTGGCATGTGGTTGTTTTTCTTCTTTTTTGTAATCACTTATCTTTCAACACTAAATTAATTGGTATTATCCCATTTAATAAATGAAGAAATATTAAATATAGAGAAAACTCACTTATACTTAGATACGGTGACTGTTGGTTTCCTTCACATATCTGTGACACAAGTAGACGACCACCTCGAGAGTGCTTGTCCAGGTTGTGGTGGTAGAGCGTCATTACAAAACCCATGAGCACACTTGTTTGTAGGGGCAGTGTCGAAAGACGCAGCTGGACTTACCGGTGTGAAAGCAGAGCGGATAGTTTTACTCGAATCTGTAGTCGTTGCCTTTCCAGCGGCTTAAACGCCGATTAGTGACCTGTAGGCGTTGCTCATTCTCATGGTCGACAGCACAACCTGGGGCCTCTGCGGCAGTCTTGAGACGTGAAGTCTATGATGAGGCGAGTTGAAGAGCGAAAAATGAGTTGTTACTTACTATCAATAAAACCTTTTGCCTGGTAAGTCACTGTTTTTGCCGCCGGCAGAAAAAGCTGTGCAGTTCTGAACACTACCTTTAGCTCTGACGACTCGTGGAGAGTAACATCTTTCAAAGCAGGGGACTCGTATCGGCTGCCTATATCTCTTTTAAATCACTCCTTCGGTTCCTGGAGGTATGCTGCTTGCGCGAAAGACAGATTCTGGAGATTTTAGATTTTTGCATCTCATCCTCTTCTCATAGTTTTCGCGTTGCGTACGGCAGCAACCATGGTGCCTTTCTCGTTAAGGTTTTTGGGTTTCCTCTTCCTCTCTCTCTATCTTACTCGGGTGTCATTTCTGTGCATAAGCATTTTTGGTGCCATTGAGTAAAAATGCCGGCCAGTGGCTCCAGCTTGGCCGCTGAGTGAAGCCTCCTGTATCTGCCGCCGCCCAAGCGCGAGCCGAGGAAAAAAAAAGTATTTATTACGTTTGCGCTTGCGCGCTTTCCCAATTTCAAATATGCCGCTGATGTTTTCCCCTTATATACCACAAAACCTATACTGGGTCAAAAAAGTTCAGCAAGTCGCAAAACAGTTTTTGTCAGCCTTTTACTCCGGTTTAATTTGTTATACCTTACTTATAGAGAGCACTTCTTAGCCAGTTCTCTTTGAAACTTTGGTCATACGGAGACGCAACACAAGACGCACACGAGAAAGGCGGACAGCACGACGCGCTACTTACCACCAGTTTATTCATTTGAAGACTCACTTAATATATAGGCACATCGCCACACCACCTATCAGCTACAGCAAACGTCAGAATGAAGTAAGGGGACCTAAATCCGATAAGAGTAAACATGTTTAACGAAGGTATCTAAAAGTGATAAAAGTGACTGATAAGTCTAAAAAAACAAACGGAAAATATGACACCTGGTTTAAAAGGCCAAACTAACATACAAGAATGGTATCTGACCGGACGAAAGGAATGAAAATGCACTAAAAGAGAAAAACCGGCACAACGCAGGCGACATCATAAGACTTACGCTGCAGCAGATCGGCGGTGTGGCGATGTGCCTATATATTATGTTTGTGCGGCAATAAATAAACCATTTGTCAGTAGCGCGTCGCCCTGTGCATCTTAATCGTGTTCTTCGGCGTCTCCTCGCCGTTGCGAGCGTGTCGCAGCCCACGATGACCGTTACCCGTGCGCGGGGGTAGGTCCGGATGGTAACGGACAGGGCACGCGGAATCCGTCTCAAAAGCAGAACGGCGGCTTGAAATTGAACACGCCAAAATAAGCCGCACGGTCTCCTCTCGGCACGAAGGGCGTACCACCCAACCGCGGGCGCGTTTGTTTCCGACTCTTAAGAGCTCGGTGTCACGCGGGGGCATGTGGCTGGGCGAACCAAGCGTGGGTTTTGGGAAAGTCCCCCTTAGGCCCGAACAATGAGAAAAGTGACAGAGTTAATAGCCCATTCGGGACGCCAGTAAGCCCCAAAACTCAGGAAAGGCCGGTGGTCAATGCCAGGTAAATGCGAGCAAGTACCTTGGAGTAAGAGCTGCAGCACCAAACGGGCGGCGTGAAAACTGTGATCTTAGTACTACTGGACGTTCGTGGTGGCAGAGCCTGGCTTGGCGGAGGGGATCTCGAACGAGCCCCTGTTAGGTTACCCTGTCTTGGACGGTCAGAGAACCCAGTAAACGTTCTATGTGGTATGGAAGCACACGTGGAGGCCTAGTTTCAGTGCTGGCCCTCTACGAGAGGCCTGGGAAGAACCTCATTGGGATCACAAATGCGGAAAAACTCCACTGTCCCTAATCCCTTCGAATTCCCATAACCGCGCCCGTAATTTCCATATCCCACTCCAACCTTCTACTTCCTAGAGGAGATCAGGGGAGTCTCCGTGGGGAGTTTTCCCGGGTATACTTTTGACTTGACGCAATGGTGGCCTAGTCCATTGAGCATGCGCCTGGGAAGCGGGAGGTGTGGTACCTAAAGCCCAGTGCCGCCGAATGCACATCGGCGATGCAATGTGTAGCAGTTATTCCCTGGCGTTATGCTGGACTTTTCTAGATTGTTTGGGAAGTGGCTTTTGATCCCTCCTTGTGCAGACAAAATTGCCTTGTGCCATGGCGCTCTTTACCCGAAGCTATCCTTGAGCCACAAAAAAAGTAATCATCATCAATATACTTTTGACTATTTGGTACGAATAAACCGTAAATCCTTAAGCATCTGGGTGTTGTTTGACGACAATTGAAATACCGCTTTGCTGATAAAGATTACAGAAGAGCTTTGCAACATTAATTTAACCTTTAAGCAGAGCCTTCCATGTGGCACCTTGGGAGCATGAGGATGACCGTGGCTATGCTCCCTCTTACAGTTAACTTTCTCCGGGCAATATTTAAGACTTCATTAATTTTCTTCCATTTAGTTTGAAATAAAAAGATGCGTGCATGGGTAATCCATATGTTCGCTTGTGTTAGAATGGCCGGCAACACAGTAAAGCATGGTAATGACTTCAAGGTAAGCACACTCTGTCATAAGTATGCATACGCAAGATCATACGTGTCTTGATACATAGAGGGCACGTTGTTAAATCTAAATTCCAAAGAAAAGTTTCAATTTATGAAATAAGCCCTTGCCAGTTTTGAGATGCTTACACATGTACATTATGAGTGTCTTCCATGATGTTTTATCAATTATATGAACCCTATCCTGTCATCTGTCTGGCAACGCCCGACAGCGGAAAAGTACCCTTCCGGTCAGATGCCGGGCAAGGCCCGACAGAACGTTTTGACGGGCCGTCTGATTGGATTTGTTGTATTTGCGATTTGGCTACTTGTCTTTCCTCTCGATGGATAGAAGCACCTAACCGCTTGAAGAATATCTTTGATCACGTGGATTTTAGGTCCTGAATTGGCCCAAAAACTCGCCGCATGAGTTCCATTCCGACAGGCGTGTTCTGCGGAATGTTGTCTAATGACTTTTTTGAAAGCGATGATGTCTGAAATGACGAAGACAACTATGTGTCTCCTCCGACAGAAGAATTAATCACAAGTTCCGACAGCGAAAGTGAAGAGTACGGCAGCACAATGAGCAGTAGAGGCACACCAGCATGTTACTCTTAGAAATTATACACTGATGACCTCCCGAATTTTGATCCTGTGCAGTTGACTGAAAACAAAAGGCTTTATATAAATATTTAACACGAAATTATGTCGCGCCAATCTTTTTATTTAGGAAGAGCTAGAAGGCCTGGCCCAAAAGGATGCTGAACGGTGCAATAGTCAGTGCGGAAACTGCACCTGACCAGAAAGGGTGAATTCCAAGATGTGTCAGATATGTGACGTGTGGTGCACAGGCAAGAAATCTACTTGGACTTGTGAAAAAAGGCGGGATCATGAATTGATGCCACATTTTCGGTGCTACTTATGCAACACAGTTTTCCTTTTATAGAATTTACTTTCATTACATTAGTTCAGATTCAGTCTAGCGGATATCATCTTTGTGGTTTGAAAAAGTTAAATAGTGATTACAAACGTGTGAAGTAAGGAAGGCGTCGTGTGCACATTGATAACTCCATACAGGGACCGCAACAGGAAAATGTTCAGAAGATCACAAAATTTTTCTGGATACTATTTTGCTAAAGCGTACAGGCACAAACTTCTTATAAAGAATGTACACTCGTAGCTGGGAGCGCAGTCTGGCCATTATGTGTTTCTTGTTTAGTTGCCATACAGATATTGTGTATTCGATCTCCAAGCAAACTGGGGCAGAGAGAAATTTGGGTATTTCTTGACTTCCATGGTCACTGAAATGTATATGCCGTGAATGTATAGCTCAACTGAAATTCTGCCCTCAGGTGCTAGCCAGCTTTGAGAACGGCGTTGCCATATCTGATTCGAACAACGACATAATATTCGAATGCCTGTCTGCAAGGAGGACAGAATATGACCCCGATGCGCATAAAGTCACCTACGTCTGGACCCTTCCATCAACTGGGTAAGTGCTTCTTGCGGTATAAATATGAGCTGTATGGCCGGTACTTTAGGCAGCGCTCTTGGATGCATGATTATTATCATCAAACGGGATGAACCTCAACTGGACAACGACCGGCCGGGAGAGTTTTACAATCTCTTTGCAGCATAAAATTCTTTTCCTCTATCAGGTTTGCTCTTTCCATTGCTGCTACTAAGTCTCTCTAATGGCCGGTTATAAGTTATTTGCATAGGAGGTGGACCTTATTAGTATTTACAGCCTTATTGCAGTTGCAGTATCAGCGGCGTACGGTACTTCTATTTCACGCTGTTCTACTCATGTGTGTAAGGCATCAATCAAGATTTCTCGCTACTGGCTGCGCGGCGCTCTACATCACTCCAAACTTTTCGCCCATCATAAATTTATAGTCTATATGCTATACCTTATGGCTCTCGTAAGCATATCGGCCTAATGCATTTCCTTCAATTCACACCACTAAGCTCCTATTATTCTGATCTAGACTGTGCGGAAGTGCGACATGAGTTACTCGCGGGAGGTAATCGCATTCCTACAGTAATTTTTGTATGCGCGTATAAACATAGACTTAAGCAATCAAAGTGACAGATCTGAAATTAGTGTATTGAAAATAACCACTGAAACATACTTTTGGTTTCAGCTCAAATGAGGCGAGTTGCAGTCATTATGACCAATCGTGAAACAAATTTATTGCCTCTATGAAAGGAGAACTCTCAAGCCAGCTCTGCTGTTCGTACATTTTGAACTTAAAAGCTGCTGCAGACAAACTCCCACACGCTAACACTTTCCGGGGAGTAAAGATTTAACAAGGAAAATCGAAGGGGCCAGCCTGATTCATGTAGGCCTCGCCTGGTATAAGTTCAGAAGATAAGGAAGTAGAAACAAAAGCTCTAGAGAAGAGAAAATTGATGAAAGGAGAACTCTCAAGCTAGCTCTGCTGTTCGTACATTTTGAACTTAAAAGCTGCTGCAGACAAACTCCCACACGCTAACACTTTCCGGGGAGTAGCTAGGTGAAAAATGAGCTCTCACGTTAAAGTTCGGTTTCACAGATTTAATATTACTGCCTTATTTCGCGGAAAGAGATGGCCATTTCTTTTACGCAAGACAAAACGCCCGGAATCTGTAAACTTTTTATGAGCGCTAGAGGTTTTAGACATTATTGGAATTTGGAGGTGTATATATGAGTGTTACCAACTGTTTTTTCTTACATATAATGGACTCATGTTCAAGAATTCCTTTTCTGCTCGCTTAGTGAGGTTCCACATCTTGTGCTTTTGAGAGCGAGCCTTTAGTGCACGTACTGTATATTATTAATCTGTTAGTGTGACAATACCACCTCACGAAGTCCAAACGGCTCAAAGGCATGGGTGAAGCTTGAACTTGAGGGAGACCTTGGTCAAATCACAAATAAAAATATATATTGCTGCGAGTGAAATTCAATGCCATGGCGGCGCGAGGAGGTCAGCTTTGCTGCGCGTTGCACGAGAGTACTTTGCTATCGCCGCAGCCAATCACTCCTGGGGGTCACTCCTCCGTGTTACTGCGAGGATCACTCCTCGCAGCAACACGCGCTGTGCATCGTACATTACCTTCTTCATCAACTGATACTACTATCAAACTAATATTCGCGCTTTGACTATGTGGAGTTAGTGACAGATGTGCTCTGCGTGAGTTGACATGGGCAACTTTGTGTCAGAAACATGGCACTAGAGCAAGACGCGTTTGAGTTAGACCATTGCTGCAGAGAAACGACACTAGAGCATAGGCCATCGGCTTACATTGTGTAAATTGACATTAACGATGAAAAAGTTCAAGACGAGCACAACTGAGAAAGGCGAGCTAGTTGCTGACTAGTAATAGAGTGCATCTTGAAAGCGCGCAATAAAGACAATAGACAAGGAAGAAACCAACAAGACAGAGCGCGGAGGTAGAACAGTGTCCATTGGACTAGAAAGTATGAAATATAACAGAGAAAGGCTGGCTAGTTGGTGAATAGTATTATCTTAAATCCCAGCAAAAAAAACAAAACAAGGCGCACACATTGCGCCGTTTCAAGATGCACATAACTAGCTCTCTGGGTCAGGGTTCACCTCAATCTCGTTTTCAGGTACGCGGCGATAGTGTACATCGGCAAAAAAAAATTGTGCTTTCGCACAGAATTTTGTGCACCAGCCAATTTTTTTAGAAATTTCAACCCTGAGCTCCATGCAATTTATGGTCAAAAAACAAAACTGTAGACATATCGGGTACAAGGATGGTAGCCTAAAAAAGTGTTTTTCACGTAACTAGGTTGCATTAGAAGACGCGCGTTCAGGTCACAACCTAAGATTAGAGCTGGACTTGTTCAGCGCCAAACTGTGAGAGTGTGTAGTCGGACATTTTGTAAATGTGAAGTCAAAGACCATGGCGCTGCGCCGTATTGGTTCTTTTTCGTGTGGTCGAACCTTTGGTCCTCCTTAGATTATAGGCGTTGAGGATATCCATTATGCACTGACATCAAAGAATTCATTATCAATACTTCTCATTTCCGCATAGAAGGTAGGTAACAGAGAATTATTGAAAATTCCTTTATCTTTCTAAAAAGATATAATCATCAGTACCTGCTTATTCTACATGGTCATGACTGAGAAAAAATGGCTCCGAAAAAACTCATGTCCCGAAAGCACTAGACCCCCCTTTATGCTCATTTAATGACACTGAGAGAAGCATTGAATTCTCAGTGGTGGAGGCAATAGAACAAAAGCACTTTGTGGGAAAAGTTAATAGCAGGTACATACAGCAAATTTGTGGTCTGTCTTCAAAACGTTAGCGTTTTATCCCATCCTAAAATCCTAAGCGTTTAAGGAAATGAAAATAAATGTGTATTTTTATTCTTTAAATGATCTAGGTAAACATCTGACACCCTCTGTCATGACATCAATTCATTTAATAGCAAGAAAAATTGGTTTATAGTCACTAACGAAAACATCAGCTGTGCATTTGTCCAAAATATTTATAATACCATCAACTGCCATGGTATGCTGAGGGAATGCCGAAAAATGATTTCATATCGGGATTTATTTGAAAGAATGCCATAGTTACAAAACATATTAGCTGATTTTAAAGCTTTATATGTAAGAAATATTTGCAGAGTTTTAATAAAACGTCATGTACAGGGATAAATTTAGGACTGTTCGCGTAGATAGAATTGCAAAACATCGAGTTCTGAGAAAATGAAAAAAAATATTTTGAATAGCTACACATGTCATAAAGCAATGTTCTGAAGAGTTACAAACAGTCAGATTTGTAGCTGCGCTCCTTCTCAGTCCTGCCGTTCCTTGATTTTGCTCTTGTGGCATTTCATTTCCTACGCGCTTTTTCGGCAGCATTCGGAGACCGACAGGAATAGTTCCAGTTCATATATGTGCATTCTTGTGTGTATACCTGTGTAATCGGCTTCGTAATTTTCCTTGCGTCGAGCATACTTTTATTAATTTCAGGAGACACAGGTCAGGGGACACAGGTGTTTCTTTTTTCCTCACATTTTGGACAAAATTCACATGATACATTTATCCGGAAATAAATTGAAACTGAACTTGTATTTGCTGTTAGCCAGCGGTAAGACAAACATTCAGTGCGTACACACCAGGTTCAGCCCCTTTCTCTTCAGGATATCTAGCGTTGCTCTGTTGCCATCGTTGAAATGACACAAGGGGTAATACCAACCCAACTTCGGCGTTAGCAAGCTCACATAAAAATGGATTGTTTCAAACGACTTTCGTGACGGATTTGCGCGTTAAAACGTTTAGTAAAAAACACAGACTCTAAGAAAACATTATAATTAATTTCCAAAGACAAATTAAGAAGAAAAAGCTAATGCACAAGGAATGAGGTATCTCGTTTGAGAATTTTAGTTACGCTCTCGCTACAATCATAGTGTGTCTACAATTTCCGCAGTATCTTTCGAACGTATCTGGTTGCTGTTACTCCAGAAATGGACCAATATTTTGATAAAATGTTTTCAAAAGTTGTTTATGTTTCGCAAAATATTGTTTTCAAACGGTCCTCATACGTTGAACATTATCAACACCAGGAAACAGCAGGTTGTCATGTGTGCATTTGTTCTGTGGCTGAACGAAAGATCCCCATAATCAGTGCACATTTCGTGTTTGTGCCCATCAGACATAGTGTGCGAAAGACAACTGATTTATGCTATGTTTTTTCGTCCGCTTCTATTGTTTTATATGAATAACTGTATTTGTCATACACGTTCTGTCATTTCTCCAGGGAAGAGATACCGTTTTATGGAGAGGTTGGGGATACACCCGGAAGTATTGCCTTTACCACACCTGGAGGTATGTACCTAAGCTCTTAATAATAAAGTTCGTGGAGCACGTCATTCATTTATTTCATTCGAGTAGCCAACCCCTTCGGTGCAATGGTTTGCGTCAGATGCCCTTTGAAATTCTTTTTTCGGTCGGAGAACAATTTCGATTACATCCGTTAAACGACATAATGTTTCTCATGGCAACTGCAGCCAAGCCAGGTCTGTAAAACGTTGCCCCTCTTCTACATATGGAAATCATCAGCAGTTGCAAAACTGCTTCA
>JARKHS020014310.1:0-99932 GCA_030143305.2 Amblyomma americanum
GGAATGCGCGAAATTCAATCTAGAGTTAATAGGCTTGACTTGCTTTTTTTCGAAAAATAGGTTGAAATAGTCAAAGCATTAACACCGCCTGACAACCACGCACTACAACGCGGACAAGCATACAAGCATATTTCCTTTAGATCTTTTACAAACATACATCAAGGTTGTTTTTTCCTGCAGAACGGAAATTCTAGGTCACGATTGCAGCATGCACTATAATGAACACAGATCATTCTTTAATACCATAAACCTAAATTCTTTTACATAATGTACGAAGTCCTGAATACAAACCCTATTCGATGAGAACGCATATAATACACATCTATAGGCGGACACTAAGTTCTAAACTTCCTGTGTAGCACGCTTGCGTATCGGACGCAGTTGGAAATTTCTTTAAGTTTCGGCCTTCCATCGCCCTTATAGAGTGGCATGCTCCTGTTTTGAACGCAGCCTTCTAGGTGCCTGAGAAACGTTTTCTGGTAAGGCACACACGGCTTTACGAAAAGCTTCACATCGGTTTATAAACTTTATCGTACACCCTGATGCAATGAGAAATCCATCACGTGCCATCTGTAGCAGGTAGTTACCGAGGACACTTGCTACAACCAATTGCTCCGTTCCTTTGCTTAACGGAGAATTGTGCCAGTGGAAGAGTACTCCATTTGACAAAACGATTTTTACTTCAGGATATTTTAAAGTTGGTTTTATGTGAACGGATTTAAGGCAGCCACACAGTGGACCTATTTTCATTCCGTTGCTGCTTGCGCAGTTCTTGTTGAGTGAAATTTTATTGAGTTAATGCCCACAACGTCCATTGGAAGAAGGAAGTTTGCGTATTATCGTCTCCACGACCAGTGCGAGTGCGGCAACTGTTGTATGTAACAGGGATTTCAACCATTCCTTCGGGTCTCGATGTAATGTTGGCAGCTGATGAATCCTGTACACCTGTCACGTTCCACGAACAAGAACAACATTTTAAAGCTTTTGAAGGAACTGTAGTCAATGCCAAATTAAACTTGAAGCAGGACCCTAAATATCTAGCTAAGGAGGCTGATGGTACTGCTCTACAGGATTCGCTGTGAATGAGAAACGGAATACTTTGTCAGTAAAACGGAATGCCAACCACAGCCCCGCCGCACAGTTGCACGGTGTCCGCTAAGGCAACCTTGAGCTGTTGGCATGGCCACAGACAGGATGTACTTGTCCTAAAGTGGACCATCGACGCCGAGCGTGCGCTCTTGAATTTTATTCCCTGAGACCTATCTCGCGTTGCACGTTCGCTCCGCTATTAAAAATGAAACTTTCCAGTAGCGTCTGTCCATGACCGGCAAACATTAGCTCTCTGCTCTTGCTGCGACATCATCTGCATAGATTCGTTTTGCAACTGCAAAGATCTGCATAGGCAACGCTGCGTTATTTCTGCCAGGATGGAGCTGCCCAGTTCCCTTGTTTCTTGCACCGGAAGCAGCTGAACTCGGCTTCTGCGTCATGTTGAAAAGATACAACGAACACTCGCTCGTAACCCTAATTCTAAGTCGACTGACTTCGATTCCTTAGCGTATTTACTTGCTTGCCGGCGTAGTTACTCTAGCAGCAATAGATTCTACCTCAGACAGCCCGAGTGTTTTTTTCCTTTGCCTCCTAGGACGCACTCACTGAAGTTGGCTGGCGTTCGGCAGCACTTAGCGGTCACGGGATGGGGCTGCCGGATGTTGCGTTAAGCAGCGGAAGAGTAGGTAAGCCTTACTACGCGACAGCATATACAGCGCGTTAGGTCGAACAGCCGTCGCCGCTGTACGTGTGACCACCGCACGTCGGAAATATCCCGGGTCTGCGTAGAAATGCACGTGGAATAAATGAATAAAAGAACCGGCATCTAGGCCTGGAAACAAACCAGGACCTTTGGTGTTCGAGGCGGGGACGCTTCCACTCCGACACAACGGATCTTTTTTTTGTTTATTGCATGGAAAGAGTGTCAAAAAAAAAAATCTGCTTACGCCTCAAAACAGCAGGCCACCATACCCCTGCACAACCCTATCTTCCAAAACAGCGGATCGACATTAGGACATGAGTAAAAGCGCGTCTAGTGAAAGCACGAGTTTCTTAGAAACATATCTTCGGGATCTGTACCTATGTGTACAGGAGTAATTATGAGCATGTAAATAATAATAATAATAATTGGTTTTTTGGGGGAAGGAAATGGCGCAGTATCTGTCTCATATATCGCTGGACACCTGAACCGCGCCGTAAGGGAAGGAATAAAGGAGAGACTGAAAGAAGAAAGGAATAGGTGCCGTAGTGGAGGGCTCCGGAATAATTTCGACCACCTGGGGATCTTTAACGTGCACTGACATCGCACAGCACACGGGCGCGTTAGCGTTTTTCCTCCATAAAAACGCAGCCGCCGCGGTCGGGTTCGAACCTGGGAACTCTGGATCAGTAGTCGAGCGCCCTAACCACTGAGCCACCGCGGCGGGTAGCATGTAAATTGCAGATGCCAGAACTAAACGAGAACCATGTGTTTCCGGTAAATTTTCCCTGTGCTGGCCTTGCAATCGCAGCGCCATCGTGTGCAACCGAATGAAGCCGCCCTTCGCGATGCAAGGCTCTGGCCCAGCAGACGGTGCGCGAGTAGGTCACCTTTCTGCGTCGGAGTAGTGTTGTTAGTTTCTGAACACGTGTGATGGAATCCCACTCGTCTCCGAGTGCTATTGTGTGGTGCTATTGTGGAGGGCTCCTAGAGACTCCGAGCGATTTGTCCAACGTACAAGACGATGACGTTCCGTGGACGTCCCTGCAGCGCTGCAACACGCTGTCGCGTTCCGCTCTTAACAGGCGAAGCTTAAGCGTCCTCCAATTTTCTTTTTGTGGCAGTGTATAAACCCTCTAATCACTATTTTTAAATTCTCCTTTTATCGAGCGAATGACCATAGTGCAAGATAACAAAACGAAAAACTGCGACTGCATGATTAGAAACAGAAGCCGGCGGATAAAAATGAAGGGGTAAATGAAGGCTTCGCAGGTTCCTGTTTAAATACCCAGTACTGTATAAGGACAGTACACGGTTCGTTGAGAGTGTCAATAAAACTAGCTCGGGTAAGTCTTAATATTTTTGTGTATTTCTGCTCATTTTCTCATGCGAGACAGAATGCATGCTTTGGACCACGAAAAAAGTTAAAGACGCTGTGCCCCAGGACTGCATTCATCACTTCGTGGACACATGTGGCGTCATAGTTCCTCCACACTCCCGAGACCTGTGCCTGGATGGTGAAGGCGACTACTAGCACCAGAAGGAGTGCCATGCGGATTTCCAAAAGCCTCAAACATAACGTTGCCTTGTAAACAACCGCGGGTTTGGCTCTTCTAGCTGAAGTGGTATTGCTTTACATATATGCATACACTTGTTAAGCTTCTTCTTTTGCATTGCATGTTCACAAAAATTGTTTACGCGCTTGTTTAGCAGTCAGTGAAACAGAAATTCAAAAATGACGGAGGGCAAAGACAAATATAAAGCAATCTTTTATACTATAAACAAACTGTTACGTTAACGGCAAGGTACAGGGCTGAAAAAAGGCTATATATACAATTAAATGGCTGAGGACAGCAGCACAGCAAAAATACATACAGACACCAGCACGAAAGCAGTAATGTATAACCTCATTAAATATTTATCTATACATATTGCAATGCACACAACACGAAATATCCTTAACAATGCCAAGATAATAATAATAATAATTGTTTTTTGGGGGGAAAGGAAATGGCGCAGTATCTGTCTCATATATCGTTGGACACCTGAACCGCGCCGTGTGGGAAGGGATAAAAGAGGGAGTGAAGGAAGAAAGAAAGAGGTGCCCGTAGTGGAGGGCTCCGGAATAATTCCGACCACCTGGGGATCTTTAACGTGCACTGACATCGCACAGCACACGGGCGCCTTAGCGTTTTTCCTCCATAAAAACGCAGCCGCCGCGGTCGGGTTCGAACCCGGGAACTCCGGATCAGTAGTCGAGCGCCCTAACCACTGAGCCACCGCGGCGGGTCAATGCCAAGATAATTTTTATATTTAATATTGTATGATACGCTTAAGATGGTCTGCTTTGTCACTTTACTTTTCACCTCATCTCTGGATAAGCTGCAAATAGGTTGAAATATATTGGCATGTAAGGAGCACGGTTTTTTGACGAATCCTGCATTTGCTCTTGCAGCGATGTATATTTGTGCCTCGCTGAGTTGTTGGAGATTAGCAGTTTTTTAATGTTTGTAAGGAGTTTGGTACTAAAATTTACTGACGCAACAATTATCTGCACATGTTGTACGGAGCACCATATCGCTAACTCTGTTCACTTGTCCGCATGTTGTTGTGGCCCACTATGAAAGTTTCATTTGGTTTACTCTCTCTCACAGCATGTCTCTTAAATAGGCCTATAATCCTTAACCTGTTACTTCGAAGCTTATGCACCCAAAGCTTAAGAAATGCTGTGAATGTGCTCTCGCATGTCGATTTTAGTTTGTAGACTACTGCATAACCTGCACCTTGACTTTGCTACATAGCCGTTGTATTGAATCCACGAGATTCTGGGATCGAAATAAATACCCAAGTACTTTTTGTGTGTTGTACTTCCAGCATTACAAGATCAGTTATCGCAGCCACTGGCATATCATTAAAATCTATTCGACAATAAGTTTTTTATTAAAATTTTAAAGCATGTTAACTGCGTTTTGGCATATTAAGAATAATTTAATTATTACAAAACTAAGCACTAATATTTAAGGCCTTTTGCACCTGTATGCCCGTGATTCAGTTCTGATGGATCAGTACATTCGATTTGTCAGCTGCGTACTGATACATCATTTTCTTATGATTGTGGAGATAGTTTCCAATTTGTGTAATGTTAGCTCCATCAAATATCGTTGTGCCCGAGTGTCTTTGCTGTATGCAAGGTGAGGTACAATACATTTTCCAATCATTGCGCCGCGGAAGAGACTGGCACGAGGCTGGGTGAAAAGTTGTAACGATCGAAATCCGATGGGTAGCGGCGTTTTTCGGGATCGTTCTCCGCATCCCTTGCATAGGCGGTTAAAGAAAAGTATCTTAAGTCAGTAATATGCACAATTATGTATAACGGTCGGAAATATTCGCCTATGGTACTCCGGATTGTATCAGCCGTGGTTGGGTTGTTCTTATCAATGCAAAATATTTTTCGTATATCACGAAAATAGTCAAGGAAAAGTGTTTCTTATTAGCCACGGAATCCAAGATCACTGGTGTTTTAATTATTATTCCTTGCAATTTATCCAAGCGTTCGTTGGAAACGTACGAAAAAGGCGCAATAGAATTGGCTAAAACTAGAATTCTCACTGACAGGCTTTCCAAAATCGTATTCGTTGACCCACTCCTCGCGCTAGAAAAACCGTATCTCCTGCAGCAAGGTAACCTATTTTTGTAAAAAAAAAGAGTGCACTTAAGTCTGCTTAAAAGCGGAATTGCGAAAGCCTTTACGTTTCCTCTCTTTCCGCTCTATTTTATTGTTTCTTTCTATTGTTTGATATTTTTATGTTTTTATTTCAACTTATTTATTTCCTTGTCTTATATATAGTTCATTTATCTCTTTTTATTTATTACACGAAAAAGCCTTTTCACGCATTTACATCGTTTTTCATCGAATCAGTACCACAAAATGCACGCCGTTTAGCTAAACGTTGTTCCTGCTCTTCATCCGTTTCTTCCGCACGCCGCCGCTTCTTAGCTGCAGCACATCGTTGCAGCTTCACCTTATACACATCATCCGACATACCGTGGAGGATTCGCTGGGACGACTGCGACGAGCCGAGTTGGGGGGCCGCTTTTCCACAGCTGGCATGACGACACGTAGAGCGAGCGCCTCCCCTACGGCAGCGGCGCGTGGAAGATTCGCTGGGACGTCTGCGACGAGCCGAGTTGGGGGGGGGGGGGGGGCGCTTTTCCACAGCTGGCATGACGTCACGTAGAGAGAGCGCCTCCCCCACGGCAGCGGCGCGTGGAGGATTCGCTGGTACGATCGCGACGAGCCGAGTTGGGGGGGCCGCTTTTCCATTTCCATTCCAAAAACCTTTATTTCCATCAGAAAGGAGGCCCCCTGCTCCCTACCCCCGGCACGCAGGCCTAGGGGGTAGGGGCCGGGACCCCCGCGAATAAAGGCAGGCAAAGAGTTGCTGGCTCTTCGCGGCCTCCACCGCCAGATGAATGGCTTGCTTCTGCTTGACGGGGTCCGTGCTTCGCAGAAGGGTCTCCCAGGCTTCTCTACTATCAATTCCTTCGTTAGCCCCTGGGGAGTCTACACATTCCCAAATTACGTGATCGAGGGTCCCCTTCTCTCCACATTTTTTGCACTTATCATCTATGTCTTCGTCTTTGAGGACGTGCGATGCCCAGACCGGATTAATGTAATTTCCTGCCTGTAATCTGCGCCAGATCGTCGCCTCTTTGTTTCCGAGCTATCTGTCCGGTGGAGGGACTAGTCTCCTTTGTAATCTGTGGTTTTCAGTTATTTCCGTGTAATTCTGCAGTCTCTCGTCTAGTTCTTTGCAGTCGGGTGGTTATGCTCCGGCTCGGAAGTAGAGATCTCGAGCCAGAGCGTGTGCCGCCTCATTGCCTGGAACTGACGTGTGAGCGGGTGCCCATACGAGGCTAATTTTCCTGTCTATCTTTCCTCCTGTTAGTATCCGCACCGCTTCTGGTGCAATTCTACCTCTACCATAGTTATATATGGCCGTTTTGCTGTCGCTAACTATGAATTTTGCTTCTGTCCCTACGCAAGCAAGCGCTATTGCAGCTTCTGCTGACTCCGGACTGCGGCTGCGTATGGTTGCTGATGAGACTGCCTCACCCCGGCCATCCACCACCGAGGCTACCGCCGCTCCCAGCTTGCCACTCGCCGCGTCCGTGTATGCTACTGTTTTCTCGTTTGCCTCGCTGCAACGCCTGACTAGCGCCTCAGCTCTCTTCTCCCTCCTTTCCTTGTGAAAGGTGGGGTGCATATTCCTAGGGAGAGGATCCACCCTAACTTGTTCTCTAATTATTTTTGGGATGTCCTGCTTCTTTTGCATACCCCTGTCTATTTGTAGTCCTACCATGTTTAGGATAGCCCTACCTGTGCTGGATTGACTAAGTCTTTCCAGCTGGGCTGTTTTAACAGCCTCGGCGATTTCCCTCCATGTGTTGTGAACTCCCATTCCTAAGAGTCTTTCGGTTGAAGTGCTTATGGGTATACCGAGTGCTCGCTTGTAGCATCTCCTGATTATCGAATCTAGTTTGTCTCGTTCCGAGGCCCGTGTATTAAGGTATGGTGTGGCGTAGCTCAGACGGCTAATAACGTAGGCCTGCACCAGCTTAATTAGGCTCCTCTCTTTAAGCCCTCTTCCCTTGAGGGCTATTCTCCTAAAGATTCCTATGACCTGTGCCGCATAGCCTTCCAGCTTCTTTATAGTCGCATCATTATATCCATTGCTTTGGATATGGAGACCAAGAATCCTGATCTTGTCTACTTTGGGGACCGGTTTACCCTCGACTGTGATGTTAAAGTCATTGCTTTGTTTAAGTCTCAGAGATTTAGGGTTGTACACCAGGAGCTCTGACTTCTCTGGTGAGCACGAGAGCCCCCTAGCTGCTGCGTTGTCCACCACTATATTCGTGGCTTCCTGCAGCTTGCTCTCGATGTCAGCGTCGCTACCCTGGTTAATCCAAACGTTTATATCGTCCGCATACATGCTGAAGTTTAGGTTTTCTATCTCTTTGAGTCTCGTGGGGAGGCCTCTCATTGCGAGGTTAAAGAGGAGCGGGGATAGTACAGAGCCTTGGGGGGTACCTCTGCTTCCCAACGTGATTTCCTCTGATTCTATGTCCTGATATTTTATACGCGCTGTCCTATCAGACAGGAAGTCTTTTATGTAGTTGTAGGTTGTACAGCCTACACCTACTTCTTGCAGTTCTGCTAGGATTGCCTCGTGCTTGACATTATCAAAGGCTTTTTTTAAGTCTAATCCTAAGATTACCTTTGCGTCTCTCGACCACGAATCTATGATGTCGTGCTGAAGTCTCAGCATTACATCTTGGGTGCTCAAGCTCGGTCGGAAGCCGATCATCTCGTTTGGCCATAGCTCGTTGTCTTCCATAAATCGAGTCATTCTCGTTTGGATCACGTGCTCCATTAACTTTCCTACGCAGCACGTAAGAGAGATCGGTCTAAGGTTTTCCAGCTTTGGTGGTTTTCCTGGTTTAGGAATTAGTATAATACTAGCTTCCGTTCCACTGCTTGGGGAGCTCACCCTTTTCCCACACTTGCTGGATGTAGTTTGTAATTGCTGTGATCGACTCGTCATCTAGATTCCGCAGCATTGTGTTTGTGATTCCGTCCGGGCCCGGAGCGGATTTCGTTTTGAGCTTAATTATCTCTGCTCTCACCTCTGCCTCCGTTATAGGCGCATCGAGTTCCTCTCTGGGAGGCCCCCTATACTCCGGTAGGCTAGAGCGAGTTACATGTCCTACGTATGTTTGTATGATTCCCTCCATGAAATCCTCGTCTGACCCATCATATACGTGTCGCGCTTTGACTAGCCTGATTTCTGCCTGAGATTTTGATTTGGTTGGATCTAGCAAGTGTCGCAGAATGTTCCACGTTTTTGCTAGGCTCATACCTCTTTTCATGTCGTCGCACCAGCTACACCAGTTTTGCTCGCAAAGTTGCATCGCATACTTTTCGATCTCCCGGCTGTGTCTGGCTATCCTTCTTTTGAGGTTTCGATTCCACCTTTGCTTTTTAAGTCTGCGTTCTAGGCCATATTTTGCCTCCCACATGTGGAGGAGCCTGCTGTCGGCTATTATTGGAGCGTCTGAACCCTCTAAAGATATCGTCGCCTCGGCGACGTGTCTCTTTAGTGTATCTGTCCAATCCCCAATGTCCGTGATGGTTCCGATCTAGATTTCCCCCCGTCGTTTTCTAAATCTGTCCCATTCCGTGAGTTTCGGCTGTTTTAGCCGGTTTTCCCTCACCCCTTTCGTTAATGTTGTGGCTATTATATAATGGTCACTTCCCAAGTCTTGCTCTGTATTCTCCCTAGTAACCGCTATTGCGTTCTTGGAGAGCGTCAGATCAGGCGTGGTGTCCGCCATCACGCTATTGCCTCTTCTGGTCGGGCAGCCTGGGTCGGTGTGTAGTGTAAAACCTAGCTCCTGTATGTCCTCCCATAGCTGCCTGCCCTTGCCGTCTCTTTTTCTGTAGCCCCACTCCTCGTGTTGCGCATTTAAGTCGCCCACTATAATCAGGGGATTTCTCCCCACCGCCTTCAGGGCCTTCCTAAAGATGGCCTTGAATCTGACTTTCCGTTGTTTTGGTCGCGAGTAGATGTTTAAGAGAAAGAGGCTCGGCTCTTCCTTTCGCCCCGTGAGCATCTCTACTAAAACCCCTTCTATGTCTTTAGAGTTGATTTCGTGTTCAACTGTCGCTATGTTTCTTTTCACTAGAGTCGTTACGTGTGATTTCTTTCCCCTATGACTGTGAAATGCCTGATATCCTGGGAGGGTTGCTAGTTTACCGGTTTCAGCGTCGCTATTGCCAGCGGCTTTTCTTCTAGGGTGTCTATGTATTGTTGCAGTAGCGCTCGCTTGCGTTGGAACCCTCGGCAGTTCCATTGCCAAATTACGGAATTATTTCGAGCGTTTCTGGCCATGTTGTAGCTGAGTTAGAATTCCTTCAACGTTTTTTGCCGCTCCGCGTGGGCAACCAGCTCAGCTCTTTGCATTTGTAGCTCTGCTCTCTGCGCTTGCAGTTCTACTCTCTGCGCCTGTAGCTCTGCGACTAGGCTTTCGTGTTTTTGGTTTGCGTTCTCTTGCGCTTGATTGTGTGCAAGCATCATTTGTGCCATGAATTCTCTGAGTTCTGCCTGATTTGCCTTAGTTGCGGCCCGATTGGCTTCTCCCTCTTTCTTGAATGCTACCCATATGTCGGCCTCTTCCTCCCCCCTACGCTTGAGCGGGGGTCTCTTGATTGTTTCTGCCTCCTCCATCGCCTCGCCTGCTATTGCTTGCGGTTTGGGTGCTGGGGGGGGGGGGGGGTGACCTGTTGGACTATCTGTTTTGGCTGAGCTAGTTGTGTGCGAGAGGGGGATTCCATTTTTGCCTTTCTCTTATCCTCCTTCTGTTCTTTGATAAAATTGGCTAGGAGCCCTTGAAGCTCCTCTACCTTCCTTTTTAGCTGTTCGATCTCTCTATCCTTATCATCTTTAGCCTGGGAGGGCCCTTCTACAAAGCTTACTTGTTTCGGGTCCCTGCTCGGGTCTCTCCGCGTCTTGCCCCAGGAGTTCTTGGGGTCCCTGGACCTCGATCTTCTGTGCTCTTTAGGGGGCCTCCTGGCTCCCGGGGGTCGCCTGGTCCTTCTTGTCTTCTCCCAACCTTGGGAAGCTGCCGTCCCTGCGGAGCTCCCTAACTCTGTCCGCGGCCTGCTCCCGTTGCTGGGCTTGTCTTTGCAGCTCCTCCTGTTTCTCGATCTTCTTCTCCCATATTCTTTTCTTGACGTCGTACGGGGTTCTGTATAGCTCTTTGCATTTCTTGTCGCCAAGTGAGTGCTCCTTGCCGCAGAGCTGGCACTTGGTCTTGCATTGGTCGTTTTCCTGCGGGTTGTTCTCTCCGCATTGTCTGCATTTCTTGTTGTTGGGGTCCGGGCATACGTCCGCTCTGTGGCCCATACGGCCACATGCGTAGCAAACTTCGTATCTCTTTTTGTAGAGTACGCACTTAGTCGGTGCGGGTGAGAGGTAGACCTGCCACGGAACCTTCCTGTCCTCAAAGAGAATGAGTACAGCCTTGGAGTCTTTCCCTAGTCTTCTTACCCCTAGGATTGAGGGGTTCCTCGTTTTGAAGTATTCGAGTCCCTCCATGATTTCTTCCTCCGTCCAGAAGGATGGGACGTCGTAGATTACGCCTTTGCCGCTGATCTCCGGTGCCGCCACGTAGGCTTTTATTGCCACCTTCTCGTTTCCTATCGTGAGTTCTTTGACCGCTGCGTATTTGTCTCTTTTCGCTTCGTCCTCCGTAGCAATGAGGATGGATTGCTGTTTCGTATTGAATGTTATGATGTCGTTCATGCCTCTATCGTTGGTGCCGGCCGCTTTGCTGATTGCGTCAGCCAGGAAGGCGCCTCCGTGCTTCAGCAGTTGCTCGAGACCCCCCTGAGGTCTCATAACGATCTTCTTCGAAGCCGCTTGGAATTCTTGTGAATTGCCGTTCCACCGACTTCGCCGCTAGTCGTCTCCCTTCACGCCTCTCCGCCGCTCGTCTCCGCTCATCTTGGCCCTTGTCCACGTGGGCACCATTGTCCGTCTCCGCCGGGACTATCTTCCCGTTTCCTTTTGCCTTGAACCACTGTCCAGGGATTTTCAATTCGTTGGGATCGATATCCGTCCCTTCTACGACATCCATGTCGTACGGAGTCGCCTAGCGGGGCCGTTAGGCCTCGGTCTCCTCCTTTTTCTTCCGTCTTGCCCCTAGGCCTTAGTAGGCTTAGCGTCCCATGTGGCATGTGGCGTCTTCACGGGCATGAAATGCAGGAAAATACAATCCCACCTTGTGAAATTCGGTGAATCCGCTGATCGGGCGTCCCCTGTCGTTGATTCCAGCCAAGAAGGGTAGCACCCAGGGCCCTGAGTGCTTCGCAACCCCCGATGTCGACGGAGCTCGTCGAACGCACGTCCGACTACCTCGACAGCCGGCGGAGGAATCGGGCCTCTTTTCCACAGCTGGCATGACGTCACGTACAGCGAGCGCCCCTCGCGGCAGCGGCGCGCAGCTGCAGCATGGAGGATTCGCTGGGACGATCGCGACGAGCCGAGTTGGGGCCCCGCTTTTCCACAGCTGGTATGACGTCACACATAGGTCACGCTAGAAATATTGCTTTCGAAATAAAACAAATGGCTATATATTCTGAACAACATTATTTCAAAATTAATGCAATTCAATACCAATATGGCTGTGATTATCACATAGCAGGCCGTCTTTTTGCAAGTCTAACCAAATTCACTTGAAGCCCTTTAGCAATTTTCTTCGGAATAAATAATATAAGTAACATCAACGACCATTAGGCTCAATTAAAGCAAATTAATACATTATCTCCAATTTGAATTTTATGATATGTTGGCGGTCTAGTTACATAAAGCATTCGAACTAGACAGCATTTCATTTTTGTCGCAATGCAACCTACGATTTGCATCACTTAATACAAGTTTTTAAATTGACTTCTTTAAATGAGAAAAGACGTTCCTTCCCCATAGCATTGCCAACGGTAATGTCACGACAAAACCGCTCGAACTGGTTTACCAAGGGGCTGCCTAAATGATACCTGATTTCTAACTCTTCCCTGTCAGCGTTATGTTGGTCATTTTGTAGGGGATGGTAGCACACCGTAAGTGATCTTTATGAAAGTTTGTAGGTTTCAGAAAGTTCTGTTCTGATCCTCACTGCTGCACAATGACGTTATGCGCTCCAAACAGGCAAAAATAAACGGCGGAGCCGGAGAGATTACTAGGCAGGGCTACGAACACGCGACACCAACACTGACGCGACACATGGCGGCACGCCTGTAGCGTGCTATATTCCCGCTCGCTGGTCCCGCACGGGCGCTGCGAAAATGTGGTTCTGGTGAACAATATGCTTCTAGCCAACGTCACTAATAAAAAAAATTTGCTGCCTATTCTGCGCTACGCCTGGTCTAGCCCACTGGAGGTGTTCATGTGTACTTTTGTCATGCGTAGACAGCTAGCGTTGTTCGTAAAAAAAACTCATGCATCCATTGCCTTGTTCTTGACATTTGTGCCCCCGGCGAGGATGGCGGGTTAGCGATCGATGTCAACTAGAAGATAAACCAAGTTCAGCGGTAATCAATCTACCGCCGTGAAGAGTTTGCTCACCTCCATGCTCAAGACGCCCCTTCGTATTATCTTCATTGCTTCCTCTTGTAAATGTTATCCTGCCGTTGATTATTTCCGTTTTTTTTTCATTGCAGCGTATTTCTTATCCTAGCGCTGCTTTTCTGCCGTGAAGGCGCTCCACGAGGGCATTTTGCACTGTTTGTTGGCGCATTACATTATGAGAGGGAAACAGCGATAAAAATAAGGACGTGAGAAAAGTGCTCAGACGCGGTCTATAAATTGTGCGCAACAGAAAAACATCAAGACCTACCGATGCCATGACGTTCCAAGCGTTTCCTGAACGAATGTCTCCAGGTTTCAAGACTGGCATCTTTCTACCCGAAATCTAGCATCGTGAGCTACGAAGAGGTACCCTACATCCAAACCGAAGATGTTTGCTTCTGGTTGGTGCGGATCTCTGGGCTGTTGCTCATCGGGTTAGTGTGGATGTCTTTCAGCATACTGGCGGGGAGGAAGTTTTAAAATAAAAAATCAAATCAAATTAAATTTATTTTAAAGAAACTCGATGGTCGCCTGGGCTGAAAGCTTTATGACTTTTTCCTAGTTTTTGAGAAACGCAAATTGATTTTTACCAGCGCCAAAAATGATTTTCAGCACATTTTTGGATACCATACAAAATTCAAATTTTCATTTAAGAAATGCCCAATGGGAAAATCCTGCTCCTGAACATCATAATATTTTTACTTCCAGACTGCGCCTGCTGAATATATTAACCAAGATTAGAGAAAGGAGATGGTTTCCATTCACATTGTCCGTTTAGAAGCAGCCAAAAAGAGATATTGTGAACGCTGTCATCAAAAGTGTCACAGAGAGCTTCTGCTGAAATTAATTCTGCACAGTGCTTCGCAACCAGGTGCAGAAGCTGCCTTTCACAGATATCTAGACTCAAGTGCCGCAAAACATCGCGGTTAAGTTCCTAGAGAACTTCGAAGCAACTCTGCACCCAAAGAGGGTGATAATGTGGCGGTGATTATGACTGAAGTGTACACAGGAGCTATCGCATACGTAAACAAAACTGAGTGCAATGCAATTGTGCGCCTTTAGTTTTCTCTTACTAAAAAACGTCACGCCGCAACGAGAGAGTGACATAAAAGAAAAAAATGGAAGCCTGTTTTAAATTGCTAAGCATGCAATTCCGAGGGAGGGTCGCCAAATTTTCGGCGCAGACCAAACTCTTTCTGCAGGTGCCCCAAGTCGATTCCGAACGTTAGCCAGCTCAATTTTCTAATTTTCAAGGTTGTACCAAGCCAATTTTGTGGGTGTCCTAGGTCAGTTGCGGACTTGCGTCAAATCAATTTCCAAATTTTTTTGGGTGGGCCACCCAAATTATGGGGGAGTGCCAATCTCATTTTTGGAGGTAGGCCAATTTCATTTTAAGACTAGGTCGAGCCTGTGTTCCACCCGAGGACATCCAAATTTACCAGCATTCAAATTCAGCGGCGGACATTGGAACAGCAAAGTTCGAGTGTCCTAACCATATCTGGGACATGCCTGATGTGACATACCATGTGTTGCCATTCTTATCCTGCGCGGCCATCCCCCACATTTTGCTTTGCTTCCTCCTTTGCCATGCACATTCACTCCCTCGCTGAGTTTGTCTGAGGCTCACATTCTTCTCATGAGACATCGTCGAAATCGCTGTGGTTAAGTTACAAGAGCTATCGAAATAAAAATCGTCTGCATCACGGGCCATGAAAAAATCCCTTCGTCGCCTGCCAGACGGGAGTTATTTTCAAAACCCGCCTCTCAAATGGCCGTTGGTATTTAAGCAAGGGTGGCCGATGAATAAATTAATTTTTCAAAAAGCTTAAAAACTCCCTGTCCACAGGCACCTGTGGACAGGGCGTATCGTGTAAACACTATACTGTTGCGTCTGGCCGTGCAACACGATAAAAAGCAACAAGAAAAGGTGCGAATCCGAGATACATGAGGATTTGGCATACAGAAGAATCGACAAGATTGCGTCAGTTGCCCTCTTTTTTTTATTACGCTCCACCAGAAGAAACTTCAAGGCCGCTGCGGCGGAATAGCGGCTTTGGCATCCCTCTCGTATGCTGGAGGTGCGGGGTTGAACCACGAGTGCCCCAGGATACTCAGCGCTGATTCATTGTAACCAAGTGTACACCTGGCTTGAGCGCGGCTCATCTACGGTGAAATGCGTTCCAAATGAGTTTTTGACCTCATAATGTTTGGACGAATACATACCTAATGCCATGGCACTTTTTTCGTTTTGCCGAAAGGTGCTTTATCGCAAAAAAATCATTCTGAAGAAAGAACAAAGTTGTGTATATTGGTGACCGCATTCATCGCCTCTGATTTGATCGAATTCCGAGGCAGGTGTTTTACGTTCTCTTGGACACGTATTCTAAGGCGTTAAAACGTCATTCACACTGTCATAATATTTTTGCTACATCAATTCCTGCTTTATGGTTTTGTTTGTGTGAGCCTGTAACGCTTTCTGTGTATTAACCCACAGCGCAAATAGGCATTACAGTGATGGAGCCTGTTCGAGAGGATGTCAGAGGCAGTGTCAGCCACACATTAAAAACATCACATCAAGAAGGAATAGTGAAACAAAACCTAAAAATAACGAAAATAAAAGCGCTCTGCATTATAAGACTGAAATGTGGCTATCATAACATTAAAATGAAGAACCATTATACGTAACAATTGGAGCATTTTATTGCAATTTGTTTCATTAGCCGATTGTTACTGAAAAAAAGGGCAAACAGTGTGCATAAGTGTTGCAGGGGAACTCTCGTACCTCAATCTGTGGTCTACATGGTCAGAGATAGAGGGAGGTGAAGGCAAATTTTTCTCTTTCCAATACCGAAGCTGCAATGATACATCGCATGAAACAACCGCAATCCTAAATTTCGTTTCCAGATGCTGTCTTTTCGAAATGCTCCCAATGCCGTCTTTCTTTGATGCTCTTCGCACGAAAATTTCTTCTGTGAGATCCCGACAAAAACTGAGAACCTTAATTCTAAACCGTTTCCAATTTTTCTCCTTTTCCAAGCGCTGGAGGGCACCGCACTGTGCACGCACAATCACCAATTGACGTAAACTTGGTCATACACAACATTCCTTTGTAGTTAAGAGAGCCACTTATTGCATTTGGACGCAGGAAGCCCAAAGCTTCCCTGCTCTAGGTTCAGCATTATGAACCTCTGTTTGCCACCTCAGATAATATCTAAAATAAACTCATAAATATTTGTACTCTCAAGTCTTGACTTCAATCTATGCTACTTGAATTATAGCTATTCACGTGTTCGTTATTCTTCTTGGGAAGTGTCATGTAGATGGTTTTATTTAAATATAAATTAGTATGCCACTTTTAACACAACTCGCCAATTCTGTCTGTCTTGTTGGAGAACGTGTGCATCACTCGTGTTTTTTTTTATCTCATTGTAGGGTGCCCAGTCATCGGTGAATAAACGCACTCGAGAATAGATATCATGATATCATCAGTTATATCATCCGTGTATTCTAGGAATACTAACAGACCGAACCCCGATCCTTGAAGTACGCTAGACGTAACACGATCCATTTTGTGTGACATTGAACCAAAGTTGACAGATAGCACCTGTGTGTGTGTGTGTCAAGTCCTTGCTTTTAGCGCTGCTCCCTTCAATTGGCGGGAAGTCGTTGGCGCACTGACCAGGAATTCTTGACTCACTTGCTAGCAACATACCCTGGAAGTAGCCTTCCCTCTTCGTTAGGCGTACGTGGCGGTCCTGTTCGACACAGCCGCCGTCGCCCACGCGTAATGCCAGGTTTTCATGTTTTTCTTTCAATATCTTGTATCCGCACGCGCTAGTGGTACTAGCAAGAGTCATTCTAGTCGAAAGTTTTTTTATTCTCATCTCCTTCTGATTTTTTTCTTTCCTACTTCTATAATGTTTCTGCTCAGTGTGCCACATGTCTACATTTACGCGCCTGTCTCCCAGCCATGCGAGATAAGTAAAAGCAACAAACAAAAACGCTGTTGAAATCTAACACTCTAAGTCAGGGCGCGTTTTTGCGCATTTTTCGTGAGTGTTTTTCGGAATTGTTTTTTGCTGTTCTGACGTTTATTGCGGACTTATTTACCACTGCAAGCACAAACCACTTCAGCTTATCGATCTGATTAGCTATTTTTATATGCAGAGACGTACTGGCGACAGCGCTAGATGTAGCGAAACAATGTGAACAACATCCAAGGCAGTATGGGGCGTCCGCTCGAATGCGAATGGATTAGAGAAGTGGTGTTTCTCTACTGAAGAAAAGCGCGGAATACGCGGTGGAGCACGATATAAACAGAGTAATTGAGGGCAGCTGTACCGAGTACTTCCATTTTAACCTAAATATGCACTGAAGGATTCAAATACCCTGTTAAAACAGAGACAGCAGTATTAGATAACATTAAGTTTTTGAAAAAGCGCGAAAAAACACCACATACCCTAGAACAGGACGTGAGCGGGCAATGCCCAGAGCTGGCTCTACATGTGGAAGATGTCTGGCGACTGCTGCTGGAGAGGCTGCCTGTGGGCATGTTTAACGGCTTCAGCATTAGATAGGCCTTTCGAGTGGCTCAAGAAATATGTAGAGGGGTGGGAATCTTTACAATCGCCGCAGCATGGAGAATAGTTATGGCTGAAATCAGCACCGGATGTGCTCTCAATATGAGGCATGACAAATTTCCAGATCTCTCGCGCTGATCATTTCTCTGCGGTGCGGGAAAACAATGCAGTGGGAGCACAGAAGAAGACAACGAGCCTCTCCCGTAGACAATCGCTCCTAATAATCGGTTTTTCATTGCAACTAATTAACGGCGCCGAGGTCTAGTGGTCTTGCGTCTGCATGGCTCTCGCTTTCTGCGTCTTCACCGAAGCGGTCGAGGAATGCTGGTGCTTGCAAACAGCGTTAAAGTACCTTAAAACCTTCGAATTGCCTTTCTATGCCGGAATATTCGCTCGGATTTCTTAAAATGTGTCAAAGCTCGGCCATGTGGGAGTTCTTCACAAATGTCTATATTGGGCACAAATTCATAAATATCTTCGGGCGGCGCTCTAATCGACAGGCTGCGGCAATTGCGTGAAAGCGACTTTTTCTTGCTGGTATTGGCACGGAGTCAGCTAACAGTCTGCCTAGGAGTTTCAGTCAATTTTCAGACTTCATATTAAGACCAGAAGACTGGAGTGTGTGGCGCCTGTGGTGATGCTGGTTGCACGATTTAGGAAGAATTGAGCGTTGTCCTCTGCGACACTGACGAGGTTCATGACATTCCCGACACCCATGACGTTCATGATGACTGACCGCGTAGGGACGCTCACTTGTTCCTCCTGTAAAGTCACTGCCGCAAAATCTCCTATCGCACAACCTAGCGCTGCACAACCTGTCGACGGAGCGCTATTTTGAAGTTAGGTCGTGTTCTTGTGGAGGTTGTATTCGTGCGCGGAGTCATCTTAACGGCTTTGGCGGAGTAGTGCAATGTGGTCGGTGAAAGCACTTCGTTGTCGGTGAAAGCAACTCCTCCCCACTTTACAAGGGTGGGGGGGGGGGGGGGGCTCGCTTGCACTGCCTATTTGTAGCTCTGCCGTGACAACGATCAGAATTGTACATAACGCTGCCAATGACATCGACGAACGCCCGCGCGAGCGTTCAGTGTGTTCCTCGGTTTTTTTTTGTGCTTTAGGCAGCGGATCTTCGAGTTGTACAAGTAGTTTTCATCGTTTTCACGATTAGACCAGTCGCCAGGACTAAACGAGCATCTCAGTGGGGATTTCTTGAAATTAAAAGCCAGCAGTGAAGCAGCATTTCTTGATAGCGTGAGCTATGGATTTCTCTATTCATGTGACAAATTGATAGCGGTTTGGTTACCAATCATACAAGTCTCGTAAAGACCACTTTTTAGTGGTAATTAAAGTTATTCATTCCCTAGTACATTCCACTGAATTTGTCTTCATTGTAGGCGTCAACATTTCGGTCCCACTCCGCATGGACATATCGATAAATTGGTGCAAGAACGCTTTACACAAAAGGTTCTACATGGTGTCTTGTAGACACGTGCATAACTGCAATGCGCGGGATGAACACAGCTTCATAGTCCTCTCTGCGGTACATTTCATGTGTGGTGACAACAGACAAAGTGGGCAGCGGGTCATTCCTACAAACCTCATTGTCACATCAGCACAAATCTGTCATAAAAAGGCACAGAATTGCTATATATTCGTGATGAATACGGGACTTTGCTCAAAACATGGGTGGCACTCATTCTTTCTTTCTTTTCTTTATTTATTCTTAGACATTTGCCTAGGAGAGGGCTGAGACTAAAGGCTTGATATATATATATATATATATATATATATATATATATATATATATATATATATATATATATATATATATATATATATATATATATATATATATATATATATATATATATATAACAGGGATGTTTTATTCCGTCTTTTATATGAGCTAGTTCCCTGCAGCGATTTTCAAGACTTACCTCTGCAGTATCGAATTAACCGGAAACGAGACAAGATTCAGTGCTACTATTTGCGTGATACAGTATGCATGTTGCGTTTTAGCGCATCACGCTTATGCAGACAATTATTACACTTTTCACTGCTGCCTCAGATCGCTAAAGTTTCATGTCTGATCTGCGGCTCTTCGCAGACTCAGCGAGCATGATCTGGAATAATATGAGGCCACGAATCGCTCAAATTCCTGTGTAAGGTTTCGTGATCGTGACATCATAGGATGGTTAATATCTTTATTTGTTTTCGAAAAACTTGCCTGATATTACGCATAAAATTGCGCAGGCTTCTCATTAAAGTGCTGTGCTTTTTCTCACAACCAACAAACAACTTTTCTTACCCTATTTACTGCGCGAGTCAAGCTGTCACTTTGACGTGAGCTACACACGTTACTTTATGCTTATTAGCGACTTTTGAGGCGCACTGTCTGGTAACTTCAAAGTCATTTTCCAATAGTGCGCGGCGAAGAGCGACGCCATTCTTGAACCTGCCGTTTTCACCCGACGACCTATTCATACACTTCTTTCTACAACTGTCACTTTTTTCTATAACACGTTTTGGCGCAGCTTCGCGACGTATGGTTTGTTTGGGTTTCATGAACAATTCCGTCACATTTGCCTGCACTGATGTCTCTGCCTGTCGTCGCACCACTGGCAATTGCAGAGCGGCAAACTGCGCTATTCGGCGGATATTCGTCTTGAAAAATGGGGCTACTGCGCTCAAAAACACGGACAAGACTTCTTATTTTGCCGTGTTTTTAGCCAGGTAATCGCGTTACCTGGCAGCATAGCGTTCGCTTTTGGCCCACGGTCGCATTTGCATTGGGCTTTCACTTTTTCGCACATTGAAGCATCTTGGGTTAGGATTACACATGGAGCGGTCATGCACAGCTCTATGAGCGGAATAAATGAGCTCCACGACAATTTTATGCCAAACACGTGGATTTTTCCGACTGCGTGATATAGCTAATCACAGAGCAAAAACAGGGTTCTCAAATTTTTTGTTAAAAAGGAGCGAGTAAGATTGAACAAAAGCGTTTTTTCTCGTAGTTGAATAGGCTTTAACAAAAGTGTTTTTTCACGTAGTTAATGCGACCAGGCCGTCAGGAAGATGGTAAATGTCGTAAATCCTCTGAACACTTACAATTACTTTTTGCACTTATCTTTCACTGCATTTAGCATGCATGTGGCTATTGAAAACTTAGTCGCAGAAGTATTTCTATTTCGTTCAGGAGGTCAGAGTTTCCCCAGTAAGCTAATGTTCAAGATATTTGCCCCAGTTTGCAAATCCGTTCGTGTAATTATGCATGTGAGGTGCCTATTGTCAGTGAAAAACTTTTCCTTGCGTGACGCAGCTGTTCCCTGTGGAGGTGTGCCCGCAAGCTGCGCAAAGAATATGGAGAAAATGATTGGAATTCTCGTGACGACATTCTGATAATAAAATCAAGGAAATGCTTTAACCAATCGCAGTGTCAAAAGAGGGTTCAGCTGAACACTGATTGTCACCGCCAGATGGCGAAACTAGAGAACGAGAGAGGAAGACGGCGCGGGGGACATGGTCAGCGCGGCAACAAAGGCGTACGAAAACAGAACAAACGAACAAAATCCAGAAACGAAATACAGAGATGCACGCCGCTGTAAATGCGTGGCTAAAAAGGCGGCGCTGCGCAAACGACACTTGCGGCGACAAACAGGCCAAACCAGGCCCCTTTTGGGGGAGGGGGTCACTATTTTCCCATGAGCCGAGAGTTGGAATGTTAGGGAAGGAATGGGCTACGTTGTCGCGAGCACGTGGGTAAGAACGTACACGAGGAATCTGAGTTTCAGTGAATAATGCATCCTGCCCGCGGATCGGGTTGATTCTTCCTGGGTGGGTCGTGGAACCGACTTCGTCGGGAGTATCTGTCTGTACGGGCTGAGGGCCAGGCTGTGTACGAAGCTTTCAAGTTCTCCAATTCTCAAATCTTATCCTGCATGTTGTCCTACATCCGAATCTTATCCTGCTGCAAAATATTGTTCTCAGATTTAACAGTAATGCACCGAATATAAATAGAATTCACAGTAAGCACTTTAAATCATCCCACAAAGTCAACGACTATCTAATACATTTACATGCGCACTCCGCGTAATTTACAGACGTGTAAAAAACATTCAGAACTATCTAGTCAACTCCAAGGAAGAGAAAACCCCAGATTTTGGATGTCGCCCCTGTGGTAAAGGTCGCTGCAAAGTTTGCGAACACATCTAGACTACGTGTTTCGCAACGAGTACGAGGTAAGGCTTCCGGCATTCAATCAACGGCAACTTTGACTGCGAATCATTAAACAACATGTATATTCTTGAATGCACTCTGTGTAGCCGGGAATACATTGGGCAGACAGACACTGCATTCCGAATTCGGTTTAACAATCACCGCGCACAGACCAAGTCTCTCTGAAATCTTCCTTCATCAAAGCATGTAAACTAAGGACACTAACGTCATCAACAAAAAGCAACAATTGTTCATGGGGGCTTCAAAAACACGCGATAACGTGAGCAACGTGAATCATATTTTGTCCACTGGTTTCATACTATTCAAGAAGGTCTTAACGAAAAGCCTGGTACTCTTTCTTTTATCCACGCTCTCGAAAAAAATATTCCTACGCTTCTAGTTCATCGGCTAACTTTGATATACTCTTTATACCTCCTAGTATACATTCCTAGCCTTCATATTCCTCCTTCCTCACACTGTCCTGCCTGGTACAACATTGATAAAATTTGACTGTCCTTCGTTGGTAGTTTTTTTTTTCTTGGGATAACTTGACAGGTTTGCACACAGCCTGGCTCTCAGCCACTACAAAGAGATACTCCCGACGAAGTGGGTTCTACGACCCGCCCAGGAAGAACCAACCTGAGCCGCGAGCAGGATGCATTATTCACTGCAACTTAGACCCGACGTGTGCTTTCTTACCCACGTGCTCGTGACAACGTAGCCCATTCCTTCCCTAACATTTCAACTCTTGGGTCACGAAAAATTAGTGAGCCCCCCCCTCCCCAAAAAAAGACGCCTGGTTTGGCCTGTTCGTCGCTGCGAGTGTCATTTGCGCAGCGGCCCCTCTTTGACCACGCATCTACAGCGGCGCCCATCTCTGTATTTTGTTTGTTTTGTTTTCGTAGCCTGTCGTTGCAGCGCTGACCATGTTCCCCGCGCTGTCCCTTTCATGTTCCCCGCGCCGTCCTCTCCTTTTCTCTCGTTTCTCCATATCTTTTTTTGACCGTCCTTCCTGACAGTATTTTTTCTTTTTTTTGTCATCTTTTTCTTTCTTCCTCCCCCAATCTTGCCCCTGTCCACTCCCCTCACCCCCATTTTTGTTTAATTTGTTCGAGTGTTGCTGCGGTTTGCGTGTTACATTCCTTTTCGCCCTGCTCTGCATCTCAAAAACTTAATACATCAATCTGGCGCGATACCACAGGAGTCATTAAGAAGAGCGCCCCGCGATCGAAATGTCGACAATAAATATGTCTCTGTAGAAGTGCCTCTGTAGAAGCGCACGACGGCATGAGAACTAGGTAGCCGCATACCTACACCCGACAATAAGAACAAGACCGTAAACCAAAGTCAAAACACATTAGAACCACACCTCACGGAAAATGTAATTGACCTATGATGCTTACAATTAACCCCCATGGAAAGTCACTTTTGTCACGCAGGCCTGAAATTCTTCGCAGGTAATGCAAGTAGAACAAATAACAATTATTGAAGGATCTAGAAAACTTTTCCTGAACTCTCACGGGGATACCTTTTTCGACAAAGCAAACACAAATAATGCTCTGTACCGCCAACCTCAGGAACACTAGACACCCAAAACTGGTAGGGATAAACATCTACACCTATATAAAAGCGGTACAAAAGGACATCCTTCAGGCCTTAGGGACACGAAATTCTGGCCCGCCTAACCTGACAATAAAAGAACGTAACGCCTTAGGCTCACTTAGTAAACGAACTGACATTGTCATTAAGCCCACCGTCATAGGTGGAGGTACAGCTACTTGAGACAAAGATGACTACAATCAGGAGGGCAACCGCCAGCTCAGCAACCTAATGTTCTGTAAGAAACTCAAATCAGACCACACCACTTAGCACAAGAATATCATAGCAAAAACTATCAATGAACTAACCAATTAAGCAGAATTACCACCACGAGTAAGTAGGGCGCTGACGCCAAGGAATGCTTCTGCGGGGCGCTTTTACATGCTCTCGAATATACACAAAGAGAATCAACAAGGCCGACCTATTGTTTCAGGTATTGGAGCACTCAGAGAACCGATCTCAGATTATATCGATTCTCTTGTAAAACATAAACCTCCGAAACACCCAATTTACAAGTGCGGCACTGAAAGAATAATCCAATATCTCCTTCCCTCTAAGCGCTTTTCTAGTTACTTTAGACGTGGTATCACTTTACACTAACAACCTACAAGACGACGAAATTTAGGCCATGATCGGAGCTTATAAATACAAAATTCCAGACTCCCCTAGTCCAAGTGCCTTCGAGACACTTGTCAATTAACACTTTTGAATTCAACAACTCGTATTATCATCAAACGAGCGGTACAGCTATGGGCACAAAAATGGCGCCAAATTGCGCCAAAATATTTATGAGCAAAACCGAATCAGACTTTTTCATTTCATTTCTCCATTCTGCCTGCTATCCTTTATTTCCGCTGCTCCAGCTCAGGTGCTTCAGTATCGATGGCAGATGCCGGGGCTAGCAAAAATCTTTTCCTTCCTTTTTACTATTATTTTCAATAAAACCACTACCACTAGCACCACTTTCTCTCCTCATATTCAACCAAACGAGCTCTTTATAACCGCTTTATGGACGTCATATTCATAACAGAAACCGAGGACGAACTCATCCAATTTATCACCTCATTCAACAACATATATCCAAATATCTCTTTCACACACACTTACTCAAACAATAAACTTAACTTCCTGGGCGTTTTCGTTCGAGTTTAAGGAGGAGGAGGAGGAGGAAAGGCAGGGAGGTTAACCAGACGAAAAGCCGGTTTGCTACCCTGCACGGGGGGCAAGGGGTGAGGGGTGGACTGTAGAGGTCTCGAGTTGAAGCAAGCACATTAATAACTAGCGCCTAGAAAAAGCCAACAGACAGACAACAGAATCTTTATTTCAACAGTTTCCAACCACACCACTCCAAACTTTAAATCCCATACTCACAGATCATCAGATTGAAAAGAATTTGCCCACGATTGAAATATTTTCACGAAAACGCTAATCGCATGCGGGATATTCTCAAGAAACAGCAACACCCACCCTTTAAAATTAACGATGCCATTAAAATCGCGGAAGCAACTAATCATAATCAAGTGTCTGAGGAATTCCAGCCAACATCACAGCGCTGTAATCTGATACTAGCCTTCAGAAACAACCTCACAAACATTTAAAAAATCCTAAAAAAACACTCCAATGTCACAGAACAGAGTGTCCGGCTTTTCAAAATTTTCTTAACTGTCCGCTAGGTAACATACAGAAGTACTTGCAACTGGGCTTGTTACCAGCGCGTATTCGTGAAAGGCAAGAGAGCGCCAAATGGCAATACGGGCGAGTAAGAGAACAGGACGAGCGCTGTTATTTTCAACGCAATTTATTCAAGGAAGAGCGTTTATATAGCCTCTGCCCTTTTCCGTGCTCTTAATTGCAGTTTACAAACAATCACCCACCACAGATGTGCATCAAGAAACAGCATTTCACTGTGGCGAAGCGCTCGTACTGTTCCCTTACTCGTCCGTGTTGCCATTTTGCGCTCCCATGTCTTTCACGAACATAAAGAAGACCAAAAAAATTTACAAACACACGTCGTCCATTCAATAGTCATTAAACCGAGGGCTGTGCGTTGCACACCATGCGGCAAAAACGGTTGCCAGGTTTGCAAACGCATGCAAAGCACAGCACTGGCTATAAGCACCCATTCAAATTTGAAGCACTCTATCCGTGAAGATTTAAATTGCTATTCTAGCAACATTGTTTACGTGCTCGAATGTGGCGACTGCCGAAAGCAGTACATAAGCCAAACAGACAATTCCTTCCGATTAAGGTTCCATAACCATTGTTCACATGCACAATCGCTCCGCAACCTGCCTTTCTCAAAATACCTCCGCAAGTAAGGCCACTAGCTTGGTAAACTTAAAGTAGCAATATTACAGAGAGGATTCAAAAACAGTCGTGAGCGCGAACAAGAGAATAATATTTTATTTCAAAATTTAACACTGAGCAAAGGGGCATTAACTAAAGTTACGGCCCCCTCACCTCTCTTCCGAGGTCAGACACCTACGCAGATAAACAAAGAATCACTAATTGCGTCGTCTGTCATACCCTCTTTTGCATGCCACATTTGGGTAGTTACTTCCACCCTCCGTTTCGCTCATCTTCTGATGTCTCAAGGGCAGATAGCTATTTTTTTCCGTCCCTCTCATTTTTTTCTGATTACTCCTTCCTGCTACTCTCTATGCCGACGTCTTTTACAGAGGCAAAATTCCATCGGGTACTTCCCCTCCACAAACAGCGTTTTTTCGTGTGTGTTTTTCGCGCATATGCCAGCCTCAGCGACTATATCAGCGGCGGATGCGATATTGCCGAATGCAAAGAAAAAAACAATAACTTAGGTTTTCTTTCTTCTTTTTTGCCGCTTATTCTGTTGCTGGGCCAAATTCTTTCCCTCCTGCACTCGCGGCCGGGACGAGGGAGGATTTCCCGCATTTTTGCACGAAGGTACCTGCACTATCACGCAGGCTGTCACCCATCTCAGCTCAGCTCAACACGCTTCTCAATAAGCAAGCATAGCTAGGGTGCCTGACTCTGCATAGTTCGCATTTGGATACTGTATTTCCATACGCCTTACACGTGCTGTGCACTCTCTATTTGGTTCGTGTGGGTCCCACTACCCCTTTTATATTGATATTTATTTCTTATCTCTATTTATTTCTGTACTCTCTATACGTTTCTCCCTCACCACTTCTCAGTACAATCCCAATGAAAGATGAAATAGCGAAGACAAATCAACCTTCAGAAAGATCGGTCCTCCGCTCGAAACGTCGAGTCAAATAAATATTTTTTCTGTACCGAAGCGTATACATCATCGCTCTCCCTCTTCTCCTCCTCCTCCTTCTCCTCTCTCTCTCTCTCTCTCTCTCTCTCTCTCTCTCTCTCTCTCTCTCTATATATATATATATATATATATATATATATATATATATATATATATATATATATATATATATATAAGTTAAATGAAATGAGGGGCCCGTTTCACAAACCTATGAAGGGAGCTAACAGTCACCGAAACCAAGGTGCATAGGGGATTTCTTTTATGTGTTGTGCTTATCAGTGGGATATTATTGTACTTAGATTAATAAATCACTTAAAGAAAATTAATTATAAAGCAGCTCAGTTGGTGAGAGCACCGGACGCGATATTCGGAGGTCGTGGGTTCGGATCCCACCGGCGGCATGGTTGTTTTTTCTGCTGCTTTATAATTAATTTTCTTTAAGTGATTTATTAATCTAAGTACAATAATATCCCACTGATAAGCACAACACATAAAAAAAATACCCTATGCACCTTGGTTTCGGTGACTGTTAGCTCCCTTCATATATATATATATATATATATATATATATATATATATATATATATATATATATATATATATATATATATATATATATATATATGACACTGGCCAGTGTCATTTGCGCAGCGGCTTCTGTTTGGCTACGCATATTCAGCGGCGCCCTTTGTGTTTGTGCATTTTGTTTGTGTGTTTTGTTTGCACGTTTTGCTTTCGTACGCGTGTGGTTGCCGCGCTGCCCATGTCCCCCGCACCATCTTCCTCTCCCTTTCTCTCGTTTCGCCATCTCCTTTTGTACCCCATCCTTCCTTACTAAACTAGTTTTTCCCCCTTTTTTCTTTTATTTTTATTTTTTTGCTTCCTCCCCAATATTGTCCCTGTTTGCTCCTCGCACCCCCATCTTTATTTGTTATTTTTTATTGTTTGTTCAATTTTCTGAACGGTTGTTGCTAATTGCTTGTTACACTCCTTTCTCCCTCCTCTTCAGCTCACAAACTTAAAACGTCCATCTGACGCGAGGCCACTACAGTCCTGAAGAAGACCGCACCGCGGTCGAAACGTTGATAAATGTGTCTTTGTAGAAGTGCCAACTTCTCTTATATATATATATATATATATATATATATATATATATATATATATATATATATATATATATATATATATATATATATATATATATATATATATATATATATATATATATATATATATATATATATATACACATGCATGCATACATATACATACATACATACATACACACATACATACATACATACATACATACATACATACATACATACATACATACATACATACATACATACATACATACATACACATCACCATCCACTTTCAAGTTCGCAATATCACGCTTCAGCTTGTGTGGCTCCAATTTAAAAAGTGTGATTACAAGCGGAGAGCACAGCATGATTTCAAATTCTGGAGGTCGTTCCAGAGTGTACACAACGACGTTGGGCCATTTGGGGCACTCATAAGAATCCACCAGTAGACCTTCCCTCCCAAACCAAGACTTCTCGAAGCCGCGAGTATTGCATGGTAAATACACAGTGAAGAATGGCTTTGATGGTTCGTTGTTTAGGTGTGTTTAACGTTCAAAAGCGACTCGGGCTATGAGGGACGCAGTAGTGAAGTGTTTCGAAACTATCAACCACCTGGGATTCTTTAACGTGCACTGACATCGCACATTACATAGGCCTCTAGAATTTCGCCTATATCGAAATTCGACCGCTGCGGCCGGAATCTCACCAGGGTCTTTCGGATTAACAGCCAAGTTTCTTAGTTACTGAGCCACCCCGGCGGCTGAAAGGTGGCTTTGAGTTCGACAGAAACTGCAATCGTTCTGAGCCCACTAGGGACGTCCTCACACTGCGATGAGACATCGGTGACGATGCCGTCAATCGCTGGCCTCTTTTGTCGGAATGAATCGATATCACATGAGAATGCTATGTCAGGCTTTGAGGGCAGAGTATTAACCCTTTGTGCATCAAATAGTCTTATGATGATCAACTATGGCACAATTATGGCAACAATTTAGGGCGCAAGGGCATCTCAAGCCAAAGAACGCGATGGCGCAATATTTTTTTTTCATGCTTAAGGTGGAGAAAAAGTCCTCTTCCCCTGCATTTCACTCTAAAGAAGCCGAGCACCAGGCAGCGGAAATTTTGTGCCCATTGTATTACCGGTGTGTACCCGGCTCCACCGGCGATCGAACCCTGCACATACCCCTTGCGAGGCGGATGCTCAAGTTACTACGCCATCGCTCGGTACAGCAAATTTTGCATTTGTTGGCCCGTAGAGCTTAGTTGGTTTATGGGCTTGGAAGATGCGCAGTTGGTAGGCTGCTTTTCGGGAGCGTGATTTATGCAGGTTTTGTGAAGCCCCAATTTTATGAAATGGTGTGGCAGCAAACATTGTTGTCCCAGAAACATCAACATCTCCTAAGCGACCGAAACGTGTGTAGTGAATCAGTATATCTTGCATCGCAAAGCCCTTCAATCATTGCTAAACGTGGGAAAGCCGACCCCCAGAATGCTGAAAAGCGTGCTCTTCACTTGAGTTATATCGCGAATTACATCACAGAATCCGACACGTGGAAACTGAGGTCACCTTCAATGTTACCGACTTTCAATTTAGTTTCTTAAGTTACGGCATAAAACCAACTATCGGCAGGTTGAATAGATGTCCAACCATGTTTACCGTCTGTTATTCCTATTTCTGATGCAAATAATGTCCGCACTTACGCAAATTCTTCCTGCACTGAAATAACCGATGTAACTTTCATGGCTTTGAGAAGAAAAAATCGCTAGTATAAACGGGTCGATGGCATAAACCAACTGATATAGACGGGCTGAGTATAGGCTGCCTCGAAGATTGGACACTTCTTGTGTGAAACGAGTTTTCCTGAGGCTTTTCGTGCCAAGAGGCGGGAGGAACTCGGCAACGAGAACACTCATCTCGATATCTCCTCTGCATTGGCATAACCCAAATCTTTCATTGTTTCAAAAGTAAAACTTCTATACCGGGCGCTGCCTAGTTAACCTCCCTGTCTTTCCGTCTTTCTCTCTCTCTCTCTGGCATATTTTGTCACAAGCACTAATTAAGTGCAAAAACAAAATACTTTCCAGGCTGGTCTGACGCTTTTCGCGCAACTAAAAGTTCCTCTTTTGGGTCGATCGTTACTATGCGATTTAGAGTCGCGCTCAAAACATCCCTCTAGAATGCGAGGGCGGAAGTTGTTTCACGAATAACAGATGCAAAAATTGGGGATGCAAGAATTTCCCGCCGATGTAACGTATAAATTTGCACAGGCGCTCCATAGAGAACGTAGCATGCAAAGGGATGACAGTTGCTGCCGTGGGCTCAGCTGCTTGGCTCAAATATATCCTTGCGCCACTATACGAATAAGAAGGGCTTACGAGCCGCGCACATTCATTTTACAGCGAGAATAAACGCGAAATGAAAGTGGACTGGATCATGCTTGGGAAGTCCTTATTGCCGATGGCAGCTAGAAGCAAAATAATTTAGCGGCGGCTGCGAGACCAGGTCGCAGCGCAAAACATGAGCGCCACGTGAGGATATGCAGGGCACGGAAGAAATATGGATCTGTCCAGTTTGAAGGCAGCCTCTGGTTGGGTCTGTGCCGTAAACGTCAAAAAACGGTTTGGTAATAAAATGTTTTCTCTTGCTCTACTTTCACGTTTCCTTTTTATTATTCCCTCAACGCATTAATGTAGTGACTGCCGCCGAGTGGAACGTTAACGTTACCTCACATGTGAAGCGTTGTTAGCCTCCACAGCTGGAGAGTCCCGCAAACTGATTGCATTGCAGATTACGTGAAAAAAAGAATCGATCCCAAATTAAAAATAAATGCAAGAATGCAAGCGGTAATCAAAAGGCATTTTTTGCTGACTTCTGACTGACTAGTGAGAACTGACTAGTGACAAGGGATATATATATATATATATATATTATATATATATATATATATATATATATATATATATATATATATATCCCACCCTACTACTCCCCCACCTACCGCTATATATATATATGTGTGTGTGTGTGTGTGTGTGTGTGTGTGTGTGTGTGTGTGTGTGTGTGTGTGTGTGTGCGTGTGTGTGTGTGTGTGTGTGTGTGTGCGTGCGTGTGTGCGTGTGTGTGTGCGTGTGTGTAAGTAGAGTATTACGACAAACGCGACTGTTCGTTTTAAAGGTTTATTGTGCCAACAGTTTCGGGAATGGTATTCCCTTCCTCACGGCAGGCTTAGAATGAAACAGTTTTTTAATATAAGGACACAAGAGAGAACGACGATGTATAAACTCCGCCCTCAAAGCAAACTTGAGAGTGAGCGCAAGGGGCCGTATAATGGACCGCGCCGCACCTCTCACAGGGGCAGTGGCTGAATGAAACAGAGAAAAACGCAGCGAAAAACGGGGAGGTGGAAATAGTCAAGGAGTAGAAAAGACAACGAATTTGAACAGCGATAGTAAAGGGAAAGGAGCGTTAAACACGGCTCACGGCGCACCGGGAGGCCGCACTCCCCCCTCCCTCTCTACGACACTCCTGCAGGACGCCACCGGGTCCGCGCGGGCGGCCCGTATCAGGTATCCTGAGACGCTTGCTGGGGACGCGCACGAGAGACATTTGTTTGCCTTGTCTGCTAATATCTTAACGAGGGTCTCGGTCCTGGCAGTCTTAATGCCATAGGTAGCATATGAGGGTTCTCGCAAAGTTTCCGCCCTCTCCATTCGATGACGTTCCACGTCACACTCGCGGTATTACAAGACGTGCTACGTCCACCGTTAAGGACGGAGGTGGCGCTGGTGAACACTCTCAAGGTTCGCCTAGACACAAAAACATAAATACCCACGAAAGCAGCAGATTGGACAGCCGCCGAAGTAACTCAGTTGATAGAGCACCGGACTCAAAAAAATAAATTCCCACGAAAGTAGCAGATTGGACAAACGTCACCGTAGCTAAGTTGGTTGAGCACCGCACGCGATATTCGGAGGTGGTGGGTTCAGATCCCGTCGGCGGCATGGTTGATTTTTTGCTGCTTTATGAGTAATTTCCTTAAGGTGACAGATTAATCGAAGTATTATTCTCCAAGTGATTGGCACTACAATTTAAAGAAATATATATATAAACATTTCCCTATGCACCTTGGTTTCGGTGGCTGTCGGCTTCCTCCATGTCTTTGTCAAACGAGTCCCTCATTTCATTTGCCTTGTCGGCTAATATCTTAACGAGGGTCTCGGTTCTGGCAGTCCTAATGCGATAGATAGCATATGAGGGTTCTCGCACAATTTCCGCACCCTCCATTCGATGAAGTTCCACGTCACACTCGCGGTATACAGGACGTGCTATGTCCACTGTTATGGACGAAGGTGGCGCTGGTGAACACTCTCAAGGTTCGCTTACACGCAAAAACATATATTCCGACGAAAGGAGCAGATTGGACAGCCGTCGGCGTAGCTCAGTTGGCACAGCACCGGACGCGATATTCGGAGGTCGTGGGTTTGGATCCCATCGGCAGCATGGTTGGTTTTTTGCTGCTTTATAAGTAATGTTTTTTAAGCGACAGATTAATCGAACTATTATTCTCTAATTGATTGGAACTACAAATTAAAAAAAAAGATGCCCTATGCACCTCATCCAAGTACGTTTTTCATCCTAGCGTGATATATATATATTATATATATATATATATATATATATATATATATATATATATATATATATATATATATATATAGAGAGAGAGAGAGAGAGAGAGAGAGAGAACAAATGCAATATATCGTGACATAAACAAGGAAAGGTCAGCATTTTCTTCTTCCAAACAGATAAGGATAAAATGTGAGCAACAGGAATAGGTCCACACATATACTCGTGGATGGGAACCATGCACAGTTTGCAAGAAGGGCAGAGTGAAGCAAATTGTGCCCTAGGTGTGCTCTTGCAAATCTCAAAGCAAATAGAGTGAGAGTGTAGGTGAACCGGTGCAATACTAATGTCCTAAGAGAGCGCTATGCTACATGTTGTGCTGTGAAAGCTTGCTAAAGCCACTGATGCTCGTATACTGACCATTCGCTTAAGTGTAAGACCGTGCACGCTCTGTCTGCGGTCCCCCAAAAGTATTTCCACGCGAAGTATAATAGTTTCACAGCCTAACAAGTTTAACAGGTGTGACACGTATTCAAATCGGCTGTAATTAATATGCCCATGCCAGGCAATGAAGCTCTATGTCCTTCATGGCGATGTAGTCTGCACTTCGAGGAAAATTGTATCCTTATCCTAAACCTGTCTTACTTTGCCCTACACTAATCTTACCCCTTCTGAATCATCCGCTGACATAAATTACGCACTGTACGCAACATGCAGCTGAATCGTTGTGAAATCCAACTGAGAATAAATATGTTTGTTTTCGACATCTGATCTATTAGTTTTTGGTGCATAATTTCCACCTTTACTTCTACACCTCTATCTTTTGCCCCGTATACAATGTGGGCACTTGATCTTGCATTATCTGCAATTTGTTCACTTGCAGCTATTTTCACAACTAACTCAATTAAGTACTTACACTGAGCTGAAGAACATTGATGTATCATGAAGTTCAAAATAAGTCCAATCACCGGCAGATATAGGCAATTTTTTTCGAAGTTCGAAATATCGTTAAAGAATATTCCCAATTTGGAACCTTGCGGAATACACTACTTTAGTTAGAGCGAGCTTTATGATATTGAAAATGTTAACAATCCGCTGTTTCTCTTTGGGATGCCTGGTGCTCTGAAATGCAAGAAAGCACGAAACTACGCACAATGTTTACATCATTCGAATAAAGGCGAAAGTACCAATTTGTGCTACATAGGAGACGGCTATGAGCTGGAAGTGCTGCGGGACTGAGCGATTGCGCTAGGCCAGCTCCACACACGCAAAAGACGATTTTGATCGTGTCAAAATCACCGGATCAATGTCACACAGAAGTCGCTAGACCAGCTGCGAACAGACAAAGGAACACAGAACGGTCGATTTTGCTCGGGGGTGATACATACGGTTAGTGCGTACGCACTAAAATGACAAGCTGCTCTCCTTCATGAGACTGGCTTGATTCCTACTAAGCTTTTCGGAGTTCTTGGTGGCGCCCGCGAAGGGAGTAAACTTAGTGGTAACGTATATATAAAGAAAAATATCTTTCGTTAGCATCCTTAATAGGTGAGAAAGAAAGTGCCCCAAAATATAACTTTTTGAGGGTGATTCGATTTGTTACTCGGTGTACAAAACTGTTTCAAACAGCAACTCCTAAATAATTTTTTGTTCTATTTTTTGTTCTAGTATACTGAGATAGACGGGCTTCTTTGATGTTCTCACTGCTTTGGTTGTAAACTGAAATTGGTTTAGCAAATTTTGCGTCACTTAGCAAACCATTGACAATGGTAAGGAAATACGTTGCATTAGGATAGGTGACGACTGGAAATGCAAATTACGAGCTGGGAATAAATAGAACAATAACAGTAGTGTGGATTCCACTTTCCCGCCACTCTTAAGTTATAAATAAAAGTTCGGCGACGGCTCTCAAAAAGAAGTTGTATAAAATTTTTAACATGCCAGTACTCCGCTATTGGGCCGAAACCTGGAGAGAAAGGGAAAAGGTTTAACATAAACTGAGGAGAGCAAAGCGACCTATGTAAACGAAAAAAAAGTGGTTTTTCGTAAGTCCGTACCTCTACGTCTTTGTTTATTTTGTATTTTCTCCCCAAGAAGATAGCAAAGTGGCCCACGCGAGAAACAAGTGTTAGTGCTGGTGCGGGTAAAAAACGCAATTTATGTTTTTAACTTGGCTAAGATTCTAGAGAAGTGCTTGATTGGCCAGAAAATTTGAGAAAAATCCGCTGCTTTGACAGCTATGAAGCGAGAGCTAAGTACGCCAAGTTTTTGCCTTTTTAATAATTATCGCACCCTACTGCCTATATGAGTTCAGGCACGGTAGGCTGCTGTTAGTTCATGACGAATCCCTTTAATTTTCACAAAATGTTCGCAAACGATTACAGAACACATACGGAAGGATGCGAGCGTTCTGACTGGTTCGTCAGGATATGTGCTTGGTTTTCTTTCAAGTCTTAGTGACGTTAACGCGGAGGGCGTACTCCTCCCGGGGTCGCCTCATGCGGAAGCTTCAAAGTGGTTTTCTGATTACGGCTGGTACTAGTGTTTTCTTCTCTGTTCCGCGCAAGCTTCTCCTACAGCAGTAGATTTTATTTTTATGGAAGCTAGAATATTCATAAATTAGAGGTGGCGTTGAGCATCCTACTGAGCTGTTGCCATTTCAGGAGACTAACCCAGATTATAGCGTCATCATATACAGTCGACTGAGATGGAAGCATAACGCTAACGAAGGAAAACCAACTTTCTTTCCAACATATGTGCGGTTGCTGTTGATTCCACAAGAATATCTTCTGAATTGCATTCATTGTCCGTATCTAAACACTTTCTTTCCTAATAAGCTTCGGATGGAAGAGGACGTTCTATTGAGCACAAGTCATGGAAGCGGCATTTTGAAAGTATGAGGACTCAATGTGCAGCAGTGCTGGCACGTAATGATACAAAATGAAGAATACAATTTCCTAAGAGAAAAATCCCGGTTTAGCGGGGGAAAATCGCAACCCCACAGCAGAAAAAAGACACTGCTATTGAACACCATTTGTTCTGAAACGAAATGTGGCTTAATGTTTTGTGATGCAGCGTCAAATTTCAACGTGCGCCAGAATACTTACTCGAGCAAGTTTTTTTTTTTTTGGAACGAACTGCGTTCATATCGTAGTATTGTTCATGAATCTCGAAAATTTATCAGTGTTCAGTTTCATTCAAACTACGAAGGTAGATTATTGCTTAATACAGAACAAAAAGCCCCGACCGACAAGCTGGTAGAAATATATTACCTCTGCAACATCTGCCACTCAAGAGGATAAAACTCATTACATGTTGCAACCCCTCCCACTCTCGAAGGGAATGATGAGGACAAATTGAATTTTGTGGGAAAGACACAACGAATACATGCACAGTTCCTTGCAGAGAGCAGCAGCACACATCGCGCCCAAGGATAATTGTTTTCTGTTGTGTCTTTCAGGGAATGGTGCTTGGACGCTCCACAATGAAAGCCTGCTTGGTATACGTGGTCTTGATCAGCTTTAGAGCCAGTTTCATCCAAGGAAAACTGGGAAGCCCTGGAGGACCTCAGAGTCTCTATTATGAAGCCGCCGACGTTTTAAAGGTGATGATGAAGCTTAAAATCTTATATCAAAATTTTCTCCGGGGTTTTTAGATGCAGAGCTTTACATCCAAAAAGAATTGCAAGCAGCGCCCACATCATCGGTCTCTTTTATGTTAGATCAACAAACTTCTTTTAATATATATAAATATCCTCCCTTTACATTCACATAACCATTCATATTTTACACGATGAGGCAATAAATTAAGTTACATAAGTTTTGAGTGAAACCAGAAGCTTATATCCAAACTGCGTGAGTTCTTGAGCTAATAAGACGTCCTATCGGGCTGTAGACATCTCTGTTTGTTTTAGTGTGAAGCAGTCTTTGCCCGCACGCGTAAAATGCCACCGAACTTGTCGCAAGTATGATCTCTTCTAGTTGGAATTAGTTAGCAGGAGCATTGGAGAGGAGGGCAGTCAAGCTGCCTTCTTTGCTGCTTTTTTCTTTGTTTCCCGCCACAAACTTGTGCCCCCTTCTTTGTGGAAATAAATCAAATCAATCAGTCAATAAAGGTGATGAGCATCAACCGAAGCAACATAAGCACAACGCTTCATGAAGGTTCGAGATTTCTATTCTGAAAATTGTTACAAGGGCAGAAAAAGTAGTGAACTCGTTTGATATGCATTCCATTGAGATTCATGCTACGTACAATAGCCTAAAAAACAAGAACGTGCTTGTGCAGTCATGAGCCTGGGTAGTTCAGAAGCGTTCTACATGCAGTCAAGCGCTAATGCAAACGCGACCCTAACGCAGCTCCCCATGTGGTAGTAATCGTGAAGTAATTCGTTCTTACTGGCAGCTAGTGGCTTTTAAATACTCTCTTTCACGAAATAAGCTATACTAACTTTTCTTCGTTTCTCTCTAAGCAGAACAGAGCTACTCATCGGAGAAGCCCTACCTGAAAAACCAGCTGCGTAATCACAATTCCGGGCGCAAACATACCGCGTCAGTAGATTCAGCGGCAGCTCAATTAGGAAGTTTCACTTGTTTAATGCAGATACGCGTCTAGCTTAATCTGGCGCCACATGATCACGGCTTCTTTGATGAGGTTAGCTTGAGGCGTGGCTAGTGAGTGTGTCGTCATATTGTCGCTAGCTTTCCACAGAACATGGCTCGCCCGAAAAATACCCGGAAAAGTAACTTGCTAAACGTTACTGTGAACGCAAGTGCAAAGAAATATGGCGCTGAGATCTGGAGTTGAGCATTAGCGAATAGAATCTTAAAGTTTAATGGAGAGATAAGCCGACATTCTAACTCGCGATAACAAATCGAGACAACGTCACCTGCATCAGAAGTGCGCACCCGGGAAGCCTTCGTCAACAGACGCAAGATACCGGCGAACTAGAGTTCTTACTAGATACTTACGCACCTGGCTGATTAATAACAGCCACGTGGAGCGTTCTTAAGCGAACACCTGGTGTTACTATTGGCAACATCTTTTTTCTGCTGCTTTGTGATTAATATATGGGCCACTAATGACATCAGCCTGCATGCTTTTTAAAAGAATGGAGCAAAATAATTTTTTCATGCAAAAAATCGTGCCTAGTACAAGAAGTATTCGTTAAATGAAATAACAATTAGTTGTTGCGGAAAGGAAATGGCGCAGTATCTGTCTCACATCTCGGCGGACACCTGAACCGCGCAGTAAGGTAAGGGATAAATCATTTTTTCGTTCTAAAGAGAGAACATTCCCAAAATTTAGATTTCGCATGTTGCATGGAATGAGAACCAAGAGATAAAGTTCCCGAAATGGTAGTACGAAGCCAAGGTTCATGTACGCTGCTCGTATAGATGCGTATCTCAGTTACTCCGCATTCATTCTGTTGTTTTAGCAAAGGCGACAATTCTTGGCTGTCTGGAAGGTTTCCGAGTGCTTCGATTTGCACTGCTTAGCACTTAAGTGCCATATATCTCTTAACCAACTTCATCAGTGGCTAGACACCGCACAATACATATATGCGCGTATTTTTATTAACCATGCAAGGAAGGATTTCTTAACAAGGGCTCCGGATATTCGGCAACAGCGGCTGGGTTTAGCGGGTTGGTGCGTACTTCGTCTCTACTGATGATGTAGGTATGAAACAACTGCTTCTTGTAAGCGATGCTGGCCTTTTCTGCCTTCGTGGTCAGTCTGGAGGGATTCGTTGCGCTGAGTTTTGTTTGCTGCCTTCTAGGATTAACGTTGATCATCTAGACGACAGCGAAGTCGTCTTAATAAACGAGAAACATTCTGCCATTTCACGCCTGCGAATATCGTGGCCATTTTGAATGCTACATAGCTGCACCAACGCAAAAATAAACTCCATAATGCACGTTCGTATGATACGAACGAACCGATCAACGTGCACTTCTGCCAGACTACTTCTTTGCTTTCTACCTGCCGTACAGGTTTTTGAAGTGCATTGCTGGAAAATACTTGGCATTGCGGACGTTATCTATTTTGTGGCGGATGCGTTAGAGTGGTTAGACATACTTGTTAGTTAAGGGCTTGAAGCTACGTAGATTGAAGCGGAATCGAAGTGTACCAGTTTTAATTTGGATATAAACTAGTCGTTTAGCCGGTGGGCTTTTTACGGTGATTTGCACAGTAACTAACCCGAGCCATTTACCGTGGGTACTCAATAAGTGCTCTTGCTGACAGTTATTTCGTGGCTCACGAAGCGGCTACTGAAAGTGGTGCTTGACGACTTTTTGAGTACTAATACTACTAATCCTCCTAAAGCCGAAGGAGAAGCTGCAGCAGGTCTTACCTGCATTTGGGCAGCGTTGAATGTTGGTCGAAAGTGGGTTTGGATATAGATTTGTACTGTTGACAACAATGAGTTCTCAACAAGACCTCAGTACTAGCAGCCCCAATCGTTTGGTTCCTTCTTTAAATTAGCTAGTCGGCGTCAGCCTTTTTCGGACCAACGATGTACTGTAGCGGCCGAATGTCATCGCATAACGCCGACCACGTGCAAGAAGGAAGTGGTCTGTCTGTATCGAGGTGTCGGCATCTTTTGACAGATTTCACCAACAGTACCTCAGCATTTCCTTTCGAAAAAGAGGCTGTACCTTTTTCGATGCGTGTTCTGCAGTTTTTTAGCCACTGTTTGTAGCCTTCTACGATAACGTCGGTGTTCGTTGCATCCTCGACGCAGTGCAGTCCTCGCTTGATGAGTGGCATTGAACACTAACTTCTTTCTCAACTACAGTGAGGCCAGTGCGATGTGCGAACTGGCACCCTATGCTGGAACTTCAATAAAATTTAATCAAGCATGCATAAATTCTTGGTGCTGAGATAGACGTTCCATGCAGAGGTTCACGTCACAAAAATACTGCTGAAACTAAACGACCATCGTCGCTAATGTTCGGTCCATAAACAACACTGTTGCGATGCAGTGTCTTATCGGCACTGTGATGTGGCCGGCGGCTCTGACGATCTAAGCGTTCTAACTTTTTTTTATTGAACCGCTAAAGTTTCTTTAGCGGATGAGCAATCTGGCACTGCACCAATAAAGACGATAGCGTTCCGGCCGGCAATCGCCAGCTGCCATCGGCATTAGTAGCTGTCGCGTTAAACGCTCGTATCGGACAAAGATGGATTTTTGCTTCTTCCAGCAAGAGAAGAGGAGAGCTTTATGAACAGTACTCGGCTTCGGCACGGCTGCTTTGAATAGGGGTTTTGTCGTGTACTTCGTAGTTCGCCTTAAGCTGCAGTGTCATCGGCGATGGAAGAAAACCGCGGCTTTGGTGTAAAGCAAAGCTGCGCCTGTAGTTTGCTTTTGCTCGTTTTGCTCCTATTCGGACTCGGAAACATTTCTCACACACCTGCTGCACAGCTGCGATCCTGCAAAGCAAAGCGGTAGGTTCACGAGAATTCGATGCCGACAAACATGCGGGCGCGTTCTCCTCCTATATACGCAAGTAGTCGGCGACCTCTGGCGACCATTCGCCCTCATTACAAAATCCACAGTCGCCCAGTCGTTGTATCGGTAGTATCGAAGGACGAGGGCGCCTGACCCCAGTGAAAGCTCTTAAAAAGGGTTAGTGCGTTAATCGTACAAATTTTTGTCGTCAATCTAGCTAGTGTGCGGCGCCACGTGGCGCTACTCTCATGACATATTAATTTCCATGAAGGTCCGGAGGACCCTTAACAGGCAGTGGGGCTGCGCATGTGATAGCTGTAGCTTCTTGCGTGGTGATTTTTCTTTCCAAGATGCCCAGTGCTTGCTGAAAGTTCGGAAGAACGATCTCTTTAAGGATATTTTAAGCTGGGTTGATGACGACGACACTCGACTGAGGTTTCCGCTATGAATGTCGCACCTAATCTCCAGGAATCTGCTGCCACATGCTGTTGCTATTGTTAAGCCAACTACAGATGGCGCTTACCCACACTGGGGGGTCAGCCAAAAATCCGGAGGGTTTGATAGCTATTGAGCGGTACACTTCCGTGGCCAAAGAAAAGAAACAAAAGGCCGGTGCTAATGCGCGCGAGAGGGCGAATCCGGTGGGTCATAAATCATGTACGCAATGGGTTTAAAAGAAAAAAACAAGAAAATAAAAAATAAATATTTAATATAGCATAATAAAGGCAGAAAGAGTAACTTTATAATATATAGCAAGATAGTCGATGAGATGCCAGCAAGAAACATTGAACGGTGGATCAATATACGCTAGATGACTTTCAATATAGACTTTAGAAAGGCGTCTGAATCCATCCAACACGAACTCTTTTTAAGCAAACTTCCCTTTGATGGTATCAGAGGCATACCTTTTTCTCTGATAGAAACCTATTTAACTTTCATGACAATAAATAATAAAGTTGAATCAGTAATGGAAACTTTTAAATGTGGACCACCTCTGGGGTCTATTCTTGGACCTTCTCTATTTTTATTATGCATAAATGATGTTGTTAGTATTGACGGACGTAAAAAACTGGTGCTGTATGCAAATGATACGAATGTATTTATATGGAGTTAATACACATGAATATTGCAGAGAAATAAATACATGGCGAGAACGTCTGAATACGTGGTTGAAGGCCGATAAAATGAAATTGAGTATAAAAATGAAACATATGTCGTTTAGGTCGAAGGAATCAACTAATATACCTGCCTTATCTTTGAAATTTCAGAAAGTACCTACTGAACACTCATCGCCTATGGGACTTTTAGATGCGTCTCCCAAGAAAAATTTCATGGTCGCCTCTTGTCGACGCGTTTAGAACCGATACATCAAGAGCTTTTGAAAAATTAAAAACTAATATGGCTCCTTCCTTCTGATGCTAAACGTAAAATCTACTCTGCACTTGTGCATTCACGCCTGTTTTAGAGCTCCATGGTGTGGTCGACAACTGCCACAAACCCTAATTCACCATTTGCGGAAAAGCGAGCGCCACCTGTCGTGCAAACATAGAAGCTCCGCTGGCACTTTTGGTTGGAAAGGTCTTCTCGAGCAAACATGCGCAAGGAAGCGTTCAGCAGTTCACGTGCGCTTGTTTTGTTGTTTTAGTGTTTCTTTTCCAGAAACGTGCGTTTGCTAGCGAAAGAGGATGATAGAGGAGCAGAACATCCCATTCACGTTTTCAGAAACGAAGTGGAGCGAAGAGTTCTCGCGTATTAGCCTGAAAAACCACCATGTGTGGCAATACCTGCACTCTGCAACCTCAACGGAAAGCCGAATGACCAAATGAAAATGAGCATGAATGTGCGCCCATGCACGGGCGAGTGTAATAGCATAATGGGATGCAGTTTCCTAATGCGTACAGACGTTTATGTTTGCGCTTCCTTGATAGGGCAGGAGTTCTTGCTAACTTCTTACAGCCCTTTTTGCTGCAGGCCACACTTACTTGATTAGCAAACGACTCGTTGTACTATCCCAACCACGGCTCCTGCTGATACGGAAGAACATTGTTTTGCGTGCTAACAGGCCGCATGAGCGTTAGAATGCGCGGATATACCTGAGGTTGCGCTCTGTCGTGCTCCTGCTGCTCAGATAGCACAGCTTGACATTGTAGCATATATGGTGAATGTTCATACTAGTATATATCATTCGGTTTCACCGAATATGCACGTGCGTGGATGGCAAACTCTAGAACGACCAAGCTGTGCACACTTGGCAGCAAGCGCGAAACGTAGCAGCCGCACTCGTTTGAAACGTGCTGAATGCGCGCATGGCTGGCCCCATAAACGGCTTCGTCTTCTCCGCCTTGCATCTCATCGCAGCTTTTATTACGTTAAATCTAGCCGTTGGAAAACGCGTGGTTAGGTTAGATAGAAATGCATTGCAGTTACATGGCAGTTACGTGGCAGTTACATCGCAGTTACAGGTCACATCAGTCGCCGCACTACAGCGCAGGAATGCACGGCCGGCTCATGTTTTCCCACCAAAACGAAATCGCCTACAGAAGGCGCTGGCTGCGCTTTCACCGCGCATGCGCAGAAACTTTCTGCACATGGTCAATTACCTTTTTTCGTTGCAAAGGCGAGCTTCGAGCATTAAAAGCACTGCTCCGTATTTTACCAGTTATAGCATACTTCGGATGAAATAGGTGCTTAAACAAAAACTCTCTCGAAGGTACGTCAATAGCGAGCAAACAGAACGGAGTTTCAGGAAAACTATCAAGTAAAGCAGTCCGCATATGAACTACGACAGAGTTTAATGGCTAGGGCTACATCACGCACAAATTATGAATTACAGAGGTTGCCGTCACTAATCCAGGACTCCTCAATGCGCACCCTGACATGCTGACAGTCCCTCCCGAACACAGTTCAAGAAGCCAGTCAAAACACTTTTTATAAAAGAGCTGAAGGCATGAAGGGTTATTCACCTAAACCACCACTTGTTAGTGTGCTGCATTTTCATCGTGCATTGTCTCGATTGCATGTCATTATGTGTACGCATTGTGCTTTTTGCTGAATTGTCATGATTCGGGTCCCGTAAAAATAATACCTTGCTATTATGAAAATCATCTAGTATTAATAGAGTTTCAAGTAGTTTTTACCTTGTCCTTCCACAGGAAGGTTTGATTTGTATCGAATGGATTGTAACTTTTACTGTATTTGCAGTGATGTATTTGGCTCGGCATTTGATGTGTACAAGTGTGCAAAAAATATTTGATACGTTTGCTGTCTGGGTAACATAGCCTAATCAGGCACTTTCTGGTATTTCTGCGCCTCCCAAGCCAATTGTATGCAGTTGTCTGTAAATATCGAGAGAAAGAAAGAAAGAGACCTATGGCTGCATGCCGTCAAGTTTAGTAGCGCCAAACAACAAAAACAGGCTGCTTGAGCTAAGGTCAAGCGTGATGTGCCTGGCGCGGCAGGCTGACCATGTGATGCTGTTGACGCTGGCATCACGTTGTACCATAGAAGTAGAACGAAGGGCAAACTGCATAAGAAAGGTATTCAAGTGGAACTTCTTGCTGGGTTAGTTGGTCCATTCTGACATAAGCAAAACAGCGCGGATGAAGGTGGGACAGGAAAGAGCGTGCCGCGCTCTTGCTATAGATTCGGGTTCAGGGCAAATTATGCTAAGGGGAGAAAGTGTAAACCAGACATGTCCTCATCGAATTCAGAGGATGAATGCGGGAGCGCAGCCTCGTCAGAGAGACTTCAAGCAGCCGTGTTGAACACAAATTTCAGCATCAGGAATGTCTGATATGTTTATAATGTATTGAAACTAAGAGAGACCTATCTCGTAGGCGTAATAACATCCGGGGGCCAAATCATTAGCCGGCGCCGCGTTTTCCGTGCTCCTTCAGCTTATGACGGCGCAAACTTGCGAATAGATCAAATCTAAGCACAGGCTGACTAAGCTCGTGCTTCATATTGAGCTTGCCGCAAGTTTTCTTCGTCACAAAGCGCAGGAGCGCAGGACCACAGGAGCGCAGAAAAGCGCCAGTCGCGAACGCCAGCTTAAGAGTTTATCGGCTGCACGTCTGCGAAGTCCAGCTGCTCCGATAAACGGTGCCGTCGGCAGCGCACGGAAAAGGGGACCGCTGAGGGACGCCTTTGTCAAGCTATCAGGCACCTTAAGAAAGTCGCACTGTTAGACCTGGTACACATATGAAAAGTACAAGGCTTACACGTTTGGGAAGCAGTGACCATACTGTGCTTAACATGGTCCACTCATCAAGTGAAATAGAGAAAGAAAACAAATATAAGTGCTATCTTATGGCTGCAACTACCAAGAAAGAGGAGGGCAGCTCGCGTTGATCAAGGACTACTGCCAGAAACTGGGTTTGAAAAATTAGATTGTAATTTGAAAGACAAAGAGAAAATAACCACTTTAGAGGCAAATAGAATATTCCCATGCCTCCTTTTTTGTTATATTACGAGCGGTAGTTGCTATTAGATTTTTACTAAGAAGGCTTCTTAAAAGTTTTTCTAATGATACATTTAGATTACGGGGTGGCAACTGTTTTGCAATTTAGGGGTGAATGTGCCGACGACAACTTCAATGGACGACCCGCTGTTAGCCCCAGTAAATGGCCCGTAAACGGTGCATGCGACTCAAAAAAACCTTAAAAAGTCTGGGCATTTAGAAATTAAGTCTAGACAAGAGAAAGGGAATGCGTGCTTAATGATACAGCATGTTAGCAACGAACTTTGGAACCCCAAGGTATATTACAAACACTTCAAAAAGGCAATCAGACCAGGTTTGTAAGTAGGTTAGGCTAAATACAACACACAACCGAATTCTAAGATATTGCGGCACACATGATTTAAACAAAAATAAGAGGGCCCCGCTTCGTATTCCGGATCTGTTACTAGAAACCCTATGCAACATGCCCACGGCACGAGCCCCTTTCATCGCGGCACGGTCAATGGGAGACTGTCAGGTGACACTGCCGCCATGAATTACACCATTTTTTAAAGGGTTTAAAGATTCAGCCAGACATGTTAAAGATGAATTTTCCATACCTGGTAGAACTTAGTATTGTGGCGTAGTGGTGACGGCAGTCTAGGCAGTGAGGAACACACCGAAAAGTTCTGAAAGGGAACTGTTCATTTGCTGACCTGCGCCCACCACAGCCTGAATAACTCGGCGGTGACGAAAGCAAGAAGCGTGCTCGACGGCCGTCGAACAGAATGCCTGCAATTTTTGGGCGCGCTCAATTTAAAGATGGCAAGGAACCTTTGAGATAAGGTACCAAAAGCAATTACGAAATGTGAAAAATTGTGGAAGGCCTTCGTGTCCATTATCAATCGAGATAAGCCTGGTCGCATCTAGCGTAAGGTTGCTTTGCCGCGGCTCTCAACTTGAACAAACGCGCGGCCTTACTCACCTCGATGCTTACGCCCCTTAGAGCGAAAGCATCAGCCGATGCATTAGAACAAAAAGACGAACAGGAATTAAACAAGTAAGTAAACTAGGACTGCAGATATAGAGCGTCCGTTAGCACCCATAATAACGCTTTAGGCGCGTCTGGGCGTGAACTGCGCCGCTGTGACGCTGCATGACGTCGGGAGGAGTTTCTTAGCGAAGCTCTTCAAGTCAAGGAATGACCTTGTATGGGCCGAAGCAGTGGCGCAGAAGCTTTTCACTAAGCCCGCGGCGGCGAAACACATACTCGGTCACCCGGTTTGTATTCCGCGTGACGTCAGCGTACATTAATTGTACCGTGGGGCGCCGGTGCGCTCCTGATCTTTGATCCGCAATCAGTCAAGTCGTCGGGCTTCTTCTGCGCACTGAATGTAGACAGCGGCCTCGATGTTGTCTTGTATAGTGTCCAGCGTGGTGGTTGCCTTCCTGCCATGGACGAGCTTAAACGATGTCATCTTAGTGGTCTCTTGCACTTCGGTATAATAGGGAAGGACAATGTAGGGGATGGTGACATTCCAGGTCGTGTTCGGCGTCCACATACATGGCGGGCATGTCAGTGATAGCTTTGTTCAGACGTTCCGTAAGACCGTCCCTCTGCGGAAATAAGTTGCTTGGGCAAGCTCGCCGCAAATGCGGTTCCCTATCTGTGATCATAACTTCTGGGGCGCCGTGACGCAGAAGGACCTGCTCGACAAAAAAACCTTGCGACTTCATGTGCAGTACCTTTCGGCAGGACTTTTGTTCGGCGTAGCGGGTCAAGTAGTCGCTCGTTGCGATGATGAATTTTCGCCTGTCGTGAACGTTGAAACGAATCGGGGAGTTCCATTCTTATTTCAGTAAGGCAGGTTGCTGGGCTAGTTGGTTTAGCATTTTTTGAAGCTTGGAAAAATCAACCTTGGCGCAAATAAATTCACACAGACAAAACAAAAGAGACAAGGAGACAATGGACAGGCGCCTGCCCATTGTCTTCTTGCCTCTTTTGTTTTGTCTGTGTGAGTTTATTTGCGCCAGGGTAGATTTTTTTCCAAGCTCCATTCTTATTTGTTGAAAGGGCTTGCTCTTTGGTGGTATGGGCTTCAAAAGCCCAGCTGGACTGATAGGCGGCATCTTTCGTCGTTGACACCTCCGGAATGTTTTGATATACTGTGAGACAGTGAGACGTCCGCCGATAATAGGGGCCAGTTGTATTTATCTTGAATGCGACGAAGGGTGCGGGTAAAGCAGTGTTGTCGAGCTGCTGGCTCGTCGTGCGAAGCCTGCATAATTAGTCGTTGTGATCTGTTCTGAAAGACGAGGAGGTACGCGGTCTTTTTGGGGTCCTAGTTCTTGACAAGCATGCTATTTCACAGACAAAGAGAGGATGAACAGCGTTTATTGAATGCTGCTGGGGTTGAAGAAAGCTTCCCTTTCAGGCCCTGGACGAGTAGCTGTAGGTTGGGTTCTAAGCTTTGGTGCAGCACGAAGTCGCTGGTCCCAAAAAAGCATCCTCATCGTCCTTTTCATGCGGCTTCTCGACAGGGGCTCAAGATAGGCAGTCCGCATTGGCATTCTTACGTCCGGATATGCAAGCGATAGTCCGCTGAAGGCACAGGTTCCACCGTTCGAGGTGGCCGGAAGGGTCCTTCAAATTGGCAAACTAACACAGAGCGTTGTGATACCTGACCACCTTGAAAGGTCGTCCGCACTGGTAGGGGCGGAATTTCTACGTACTCCAGACAATGGCGAGGCACGGTCCTTGAATTCGGTCGTTGAATAGTTGCCTGGGCCTTCAAAAGAGAGCGGTTTGCGTATGCAGTTACTTTCTCCAGTCGATCGCTTTTATGAACAAGAACGGCGCCGAGGCCCACGCTGCTTGCGTCGGTATAAATTTCAGTCTCGGCGTTTTCTTCAAAGGGCCCGAGGACCGGAGGGGACTGTAAACTACGCTGAAGTTCCTTGAAGGGTTCCGCTTGCGGCGCTTCCCATTTAAGCCCGTTGTACGGTCGTTTTTTGAGCGGATTCCGCACGTGTGCGGACCGCCCGTTTTCGGCCTCCATTAGGACGTGGAGCGGAAAGGTGTTGTACGGTCACTTTGCTGCTTGCGGGCGAGCCGGATGGTTCCAGCGTTCAAAATGGCGCTCCCGGCAGTGCCTCTCTTCTAATCGCGTGTGGCGGTACAGGCATGTGCTTGCAGCAAAACACGCAGACATATTCTAGTAGAAATTGCCCGCATTAATTTCGGCGTACTCGGGACACCCACTGCGTCAAGGTTTTTTTTTTTGCTACGGGATATTGTTCAAAGGAAAAATCGCGGTCGGCTGTTATGGCATGGATCTCGGTGCGGCCGACCCTGACGGCGGCGAACCAATTCGTGACAAATCAATGTAACAACGCAGGAGAGCCTGATCATCTGAAGCTTTGTAGTGGAAAATATTTGGACCACTTCAAACAAAGACACTGAAAAACGCGTCATATCGCGATCGCGTACTCCTCCTTGTTCGACCGCTATGTTTTCACAACGGTGTACGATTTCCCAAAATTACAGAAAGCTGCCCCCTCTGAAAGTTGCACTGCCCTCACGATTTCAGAACGATGACACGATTCTGTTGCGAATTCTCGATCGGGCCAGGCTACAGTACAGGTTGGTAACAGCCGTCTGTAATTATAACCAGCATAATCACATTTTTCAAACATTTAAGAGAACATACTCAAATTTTTTGATCAGTTATTCAAAATTGCACTCTGGAATGTTTTTTGCATTGCTGACAAAGAAACAAATTCCACTTGCAACCTTTCCGAAGCATTTCCACAGTAGTTGTCACTGTAATATGAAAACGGCCTCCTCCTCGGCTACCTACAGGCAGCTGAATGTCAATGTAAAATACATGCTGATCTATTCAATATGTAAAGAGTGTGTGTGTGTGTGTGTGTGAATTGTGCATGTATTAAAGATACACATTTTAGCACACTGCTGTCAAACACAAATCCAAATGCACATGATAAATTATTACGTTTCCAGTTATTTGGAACAGGCAAATCCGTTGTAATTAAAGCAGTTTTGCATTTCACAGAACAGTGACAATGCAACAATAGCGACTTCTTTTTGTGGTGGTGTTTAGCCTTACTTTTGTCGTGTTGTTTAGGCCATCAATAAAGCCAAAATACAAATAGCGCTCTGTGACTCCAAGGGGCTTAGACGTGCATCACTTGGCTGAAGTGCAAGGCTTTGTTCTGCGCAGTGAAAGCGGGCCGTCAGGTTGTCGTTTAACACTCCTTCCTGAGTTCTAATTGCAGTTGCACAAGCCAGACTGCAGTGTTGAAAAAAACTACGGGAAGTTCTGCTAAAGGCCATTTCATTGTTGCGAAGTAAAAAAAAAGCTAGCATATACTCTGTGCATCTACAAAGCATTCTCAAATGTCGTTGTCAATGCAAAACAAATTGTGCGCGTTTGTATTGCATAAAAGTCTGCACATGTCATTCTCAATAATATAAACATTGTGACATGTGGGAGATAGTAAACTGGATTACAGGTAGAGGAAATGGACAAACCAGTTTGGAGGGTTCACATAGCACCGGCTCCTGGCATAGGTTCGAAAAGAATACTCTATATAGTCAGGGAATCAGGACACGATGACCATATTCTCTGGTTATCTCGAGAAAACACACATCTCAAGCAGAATTTCTAAAATTGGATTTCCAGTATGAGAACTATGGCGTCACACAAGAAAATGAAATCAAAAATAAGTCTTTTAAGTAAGTGACTGGCATATATGCGTATCTTCTCTGATAAAACTTTAAACCAACGTTTAGGAGTAATTTTCTCTGATCACTATAATATAGAATGACTGAATGTAAAGGTGACCAGTTCCCAAGCTAGCTAGCTCAAATAAGCACTGCTAACGGCTAACAAAAGTTTATGTGCTATTAATTTCTGACCGCCAACATCTTCAGCAAAATATATGTATTGCACTGCCAGTCTGGTTTCCTAAGAAAGAAATTAACTGAGGCATCAATAGGTATTAGAAATTTGGAAGAGACCAATTTGAAGTTAGGACGAAGAATGTCTAAGATAAACAGAAAAACAGTGATGGCTTTTTGTATTTACTGGCATTTCTTTGCTGCAACTACAAGTTCACGGCTTTTGTACTTAAAATGAACCAACGGCCCTGTTAGAGCTATCCTGAATATATAAAAGTCACATGCATAAACATGCATTTGTACTATTCTCACTGAGCCACGTTATGATGGGCCGTGTCATAATGTCTGTGGTGCTTAGCTGAAGAGAGAATGAGAGAGACACAGCAAGGAAAATCGGACACAGATAGGCACAATAATGCATGCTTAGCTTTTCGATGCACTGGTTTAGCTGGCTAGACCTAGCTTGTGCACAGTGTGCAAGTTAGCCAAATGCAACTGTATACCACCCAACAAAACTATTGTGTAAATCTGCCACAATATTACTAGAAATTGAATGTGAGGAAAGTTCTTACGCATAAGCGTCCATTGTATTTGTTTGCCGAGATGAGCAAACGACTAAGTACTTCTTTAGAAACAGTTATTTTAACATCTTTTTACCTACCTAGTATTAAATGACACCACTTGAGTGGTAAGGTTTGGCATCATGTGCCAGGTAGGAACTTCATGAGTTGTAACTTTCTAATAAGAAGTAATTAACGATTAGCATCCAAGCACAGCCACGCAGCTACAAAGGAAAGTTTTCTATATTTCTCTGTAGCATTATGGCTACACCTCGGTGGATGATGATGAGCAACTACACCTTTATTACAAATCTTTTCCGCATAGGAAGATTTATCTTAATCAGTGCGTGAACATCACCATTTACTGCGGGGATTTCTAGAGTGAACAGCTAGAAAGACAAGAGGTTAGCAAGCCGTGTGAGGTTGAAAGCAATTCCAGCATTTCGTGGCAAAAACGAAATTGGATCTTGAAATTCAGTGGCATGAGCTAACTGAAGCACAACAGCCATAGTGTGGCTATAAACACAAGGGCCATAGTGCCGCTAGTGCAGAAGGAACCATGAGTCAGACCAGAATAGTTATGTATTTATTATTTATTTATTTAAACATACTGCAGGCCCTTTCCGGGTCCATGCAGGAGTGTTTACAATGCTTCAATGTGATCAAACAGAATAAAACAAAAATTCAAATTCAGAGATCATCTCTTGTCCAGTTACAAGAAAAATAGGAAACGATAAAAGAGAAAAGTCAATTTTTTTCAATAATATTAACAAATAATTTCACAGACGTACTCTTCACAGCATCTTCAGGTAATTTATTCCAATAGCATATGGCATCTGGAAACAGGGAGTACTTGTGGATATTTAAACGGCAGACTGGTTGACGGACTGTTTTACTATGGTTAGTTCTAAACGATTGAGTGAAATTAGGTTGCAAGCATTGTGAATTTATTTTTAAGTGGCCATGAAGAAGATGGAACAAAAACTTTAACCTCGAACTGATTCTTCGCTGTGACAGGCTTTGTAAATTTGATTGAATTATTAGACCAATAGCGCTAGTCTGGCGTGAATACTTTGAGTAAACACAAATTACTTCTAGTTTTTGGATGCGCTCTGTTTACCGTATGTGACGGTAACTCTTTACCGTAAGTGACGGTAAAGACCTCAGAAATCCTTCAGTTTCTGCAAAACATGAATACATTTGGAGATTCACCTTTAGAGCTGTTAAACTGCAGCTTCAACAATAGTCTGAGCGAATAAATCAAGGGCTCAGGTATGAACTCATTCCAGGATTCTAGTTAAGTTAGGTTAAGGTATGAGCACCCAAGTTGATGCCACATTGGAAATTTGAACGCAAGTAACTTGGACGACGGCGATGCTAAGTGCATGTTATGGTGTAAAAATCCTAGGTTGTGGGTGGGAGTATAAGGATAATGAGGTGAGACCATGCTACATTGTGAGCCATATTAATGCCTAAGTGTCTGAACCAGTACGCAGTGACTACAGCTTTCTCGGTAAGGCATTATAAGTAAGAAAAAGGCAGTTACGCTGCCAATAAAAAATATTAGTGAATTTTAGTATCGCTAGCAAACAGGCCATTCTAGAGAATGCAAAATGTTGTTTTGGAGAACTGAAACACTGATATTGATTTCAAGATGGCAGACCCCAAACAGCCATCAGTGAAAGCATGTACTAAACCACATAAGGGAAAGTGAGAACGTAGGTAATAAAAAGCTGAGGCCCAAGGGCAGTGCCTTGGGGGACGTCTAAGATTGCAGGAAAAGGCAGGATGCATAAGAATGAGCAAGGAATATCTTGCGACGGCTGGCTGTTTAACCCTGGATCCAGTGTAGAGCTATTGAATTCCTGTAAAAGCAAGAAAACCAGCCTTACACAAATAAGCGAATCACATGCTTTTTCAAAGCCGAGAAAAAAAGCATTGAGGGTGATGCTGCAGTTAAGGTGCATGTCTTGAAGAACAAGAGCAAGTTGGCTATTCCGGGAATGTTTTCTAAAACCTTGCAAATTTAGATGAAACAATTTCATAGGCCAAAGAAATCTAGCACAAAATGTGTTTGGTGGTTTGCAGCACATGCCAATGGCATAAAGAGGGCGACAGGTGCTGGGTAATGACGGGTAAGAAACATAGAGGGGCCAAGCTATGATGAGGCAGGAAGCTATCTGCACAGCATGCACTAGAAATCGTCACCGAAAGCCGGCAGGAAGAACAGAAGGGCACACCGAGACTAGCCAGGCAGACACACTCAGCCATTCCTCCATGCATTCAGCGAACGCACGCACGAGCCGGGGAAGTCAAAGAAGACCAGCGGGTGCTGTCCAATCGCATGGCGGCGCCAGTAAATGGCTAACACTGTGGCATTGCCCCTCCTCTTGGAAAGGGCGTCACCCCGATGCCGCGGAATCCCGGCAATCCGGAATAAAGTATGTGGCACCGGACTTGGCAGAATAAGTCCTAGCGGGCATGGTAGGGCTTCATCTTGGCAACGTGGAAGAATTCGGATGCCGCCTGCCGACTGGAGGAGCGAACAGACTCTTGCGGGAGCACTTCGTAGTTAACGTCACTAAGTTTGGGCAGTAAATCGTAGGGGTCGAAGTAGTGGCGCAGAAGTTTTTCGGAGCGACCCCGCAGACGGACTGGGGTCCAAACCCAAACTTGATATCCAGGGTGGTAAAGCACCGCCCAGTGATGAAGGTTGTAACGTTGAGCGTCGCTTTCCTGCTGGGTACAGGTTCGCTCTCTAGCTAGCTGGCGGGCGGCTTCTGCGTGCCAAACGAACTCTTCAGCGCCAGTGACGGAGGGACGTGCAACATATGGCAGTAACATTGCATCCAGCAAAGTCATGGCTTCGCGACCATGCACCAAACGGAACGGAGTGAAGCACATCGTCTCTTGAAAAGCAGTGTTGTATGCAGTGTTGTATGACGTAAGGCAAGATATGGTCCCAGTTCTTATGGTCGGTGTCGATGTACATGGAAAGCATGTCGGCAATGGTCTTATTTAGCCGCTCAGTCAGTCCGTTTATTTGAGGATGGTATAGGCAGTGGTTCGACGGTGAATGAGCATGGTGCCACTGAGACGCATAACGTCCTGAGTAAGGACTGATGTAAAAGCCGTGCCTCTATCAGTTAAAACGACCGCAGGGGCACCGTGACGGAGGACAATGTTAAAGATGAAAATGTTCGCAATTTCGGCAGCGGTGGCGCAGGGAAGGGCTTTCGTCTCACAGTACCGGGTGAGGTAGTCGGTGGCATCTATAATCTGCCTGTTGCCCAATGATAATGTCGGAAATGATGCCAGCAAGTCCATGCCGACCTGGTGGAAAGGAATTCGAGGCGGATCAATGGGCTTCAATAGACCGGCCGGCTTCACAGGTGGTGCCTTCCGACTTTGGCGCTCGCGGCAAGACTTAACGTAGTGCTGGACAAGTGTAGCAAGCCGGGGCCAGTAATACTTCTGCCGTATTCGCGCCAACGTGCCAGAAAAGCCGAGGTGGCCGGAAGAAATGTCGTCGTGCCATGCGTGCAGAACTTTGTCGCGAAGTACCGTTGGAACCACGAGGAGGTACGGAGTTCACGGAGGTCGATGACAGCCCCATTTTCGCGATGAAAATCGAGACCGACGATAAGGTTCTTGGAGCACTCAGCCAGCACAGCGAAGCAACCCGTTAAGATGATAGCCCTACCTCGAATCTCAATCTTAGTGGTGCAGACGCCGAGCGGCATCACCACTTGACTGCCAGCGGTCCGAATTTGTGTTCCGTGCCAGGGTGTCAGCACTCTTCTCAAGGAGGTAGCAAGACCACGACTCATAACGGAGAAATCTGCGCCGGTATCGACGAGGGCGCAGTCACATGGCGGTTGTCAGCAAGGACCGGTATTTCGACTGAGACAACCTCATTTTCTGGAACGCGTGTCGTGGAAGGTTCCGGAGTGGAGGGTTGAGGTGTTCGTAGAAATGGGGCGTCAAGCAGAGGCTGTTCTGGGCGTCGGAAGGTGGTCGGAGCAGGTGGGAGATCGGGTTGAAGGGTCAAGTCGGCGAGCGGAGGATCTTGTTCGAATTGCGGAGCAACGGCGCCCTTACCCCCAGAGGACGCCGTCTTCAGTTTTCCCGGCACGGACTACGGGACTGCCGGATGGACGGCTGGCGACCTGGGGAAGAGAACCGACGGGGCGACGGTGACCTGGACGGGCGCAGTGGCGAAGGCGCAGGGGGGACGCTGGCCGACAGTTACTGCTCGATGTCACGGAGTCGGTCACCATAGTGTGGCCGGGGTGCGTCTGGTGAAAACCCTCGCAGGCCCATCCGACGATACGGGCAGTGGCGCAATATGTGGCCGACTTCACCGCAGTGGAAGCACAGGGTGCTGTTGTTCAATGTGCGCCCCGCGTGTGCTTTGCTGAGGGGTGGTAGTGCGTCGGAGAGGGCAGTCGAAGTCGAAAAGTGTTGATGCGATGCAGAAGGAGCAGGGCAGTCAAACGCCGGTGGTGCTGGCGCAGAGCTGCGGAACGCTTCACTGTACGTCACGACATACGGCTCAGGCAGCGGCTGGGGACAGGCCATTGGCTGCACCGCTAGACGGATTTCGTCGCGAATGGCATCCAAGATGGCTCCGACACTCGGGTGTTGCTCGACAGGACGAAGCTTCTGTAGGTCCTCGCGCACAATGCTCCTGAAAAGCTCACGGAGCGCCTAACTCTCGGTGCCAAGCAGCGGCATGTTGGCGTCTATAGCAGTTATATTCGCCGGACGGCCGTAATGCGTGAACCTCTGCTGCAAGGCGCGCTCCATTCTCGTCGCCTCCCGCGCAAAGTAGACCACTGTGCTAGGAGGGTCACGCACAAATCCTACGAAAAGCTGCTCTTTCACTCCTCGCATAAGATGACGCACCTTCTTCGTTTCAGACATGGTAGGATCTGTTGAAGAGCCGCATCATGTCTTCTACGTACATGGCGACGCTCTCATTTTGCCGCTGCGCTCGGGACTGCAGGGCAACTTCAGCTCGCTCATTCCGTTCTTTGCTGCCTAAGGTGCCGAGCAACTGTCGCCGTAAGTCTCGCCAGGTGGGGATAGCGGACTCGTGGTTTTCAAACCACGCCTTGGCGGAGTCTTCCAGGGCAAAATAGACATTGCGTAGGTTGCGGTCCTCGTCCCACAGATTAAACGCAGCTACTCGGTCGTAGCTGGCCAACCAGTCTTCTACGTCTTCGAACTTGTCGCCATGAAACGACGCGGGAGTGCGAGGCGCATGAAGAGGCAGCGGTGGGGAACTGACGGCATTCTAGGTGGTCTGACTTGTCGTAGTGGACGTCATTGCGCGAGGTGGTGTCGTCAGAGGTAGGAACTCAGGATCTAAGCCTCGCAAACGGCGGCTTGCCTTGTGTACAGGTGTCGTGTCCACGGGGTGCAGCTGGGCTTCGTCGGAGGCTCCCGGGAGCTCTTCGCGCATCGGGAAATTACCCAGCACTTCCACCAAAATGTCACCGAAAGCCGGTAGAAAGGGTAGAAGGGCACACCAGCACTAGCCAAGCAGACACACTCAGCGAACGGACGCACGAGCCGGGGAAGACAAAGAAGTCCAGCGGGTGCTGTCCCACAGCATGGCAGCGCCAGTAAATGACTAACATTGTGTCAATATGCTTCCTGTCCTGTTGTTGCTTTCTGTAAATTTCACAAAACTTCATCCGAGTCTACTGTCGGGTGAACCCGTGGTAGGTTGGCATGTTGAAATTGCGCTAACGAACTGAGGAAAACATGCGAGAATTCCTGCGGTGTGCAGTGGTGTTGTTTCTCGTCGTCTTTGTTCCTAACGTAGCCTTACCAGCTCCACAAGGCTCATTTTGCAGTCTGCTGTTTAAAAGTGGTGTCAGGTAAAGCCAATGGCTTTTCTACAACAAACAAAATGCTGTGCCATACAACGCATTCTTGTAATCATATTCGTAATTTCAAGATAAATAAATATCGCAGAACAAAAGAAAAATGCAATGATCCTGTTTAAGGCATTCGCAGCGGGCGAGAACAGAACTTGGCGCCGGTGAAAAACAGAGCATCTGCTAATGCAAGCAGCAACAGCCATTTCTTTGAATCCGAGGAGTAAGGAAATGGGTTCAAATTAAATGTGGTCTCTGCCTCGGCAGGTCAACTGTTCCATTGATACCACAGGACCCTCAGAATGTGGGCAACGTCGGCATTGCAGAGCCAACCACCATGCAACGGTGCATACCACATTTCAAAGAACTAAAATAAGCCTTATTATTGTAGCTTTGAAATGTGTGCAGGAATGGTACTGTCGTGACCACACAAATGTACAATGGATAAGTGCCCCAGGAAACCTAGCCGATCAGTGACGAAGGTGAAAATATGCATCTATATGTGAGCAAATAAATTTCTGCGCACGTAAAATAAAAGGAGGATTAAGGAAATCTGGGAAGCGTTCTACACTGCGACACAAAGCTGATTGTGCTCACCATCGCCGTCACTCAGCAAGCAAGTAATCATGTCCGTAGCAAGAAATCACAGGCAAATAAAAGTAGTAGATAGACGTGTGCATGTGCATCGATGACATCTCCTTCTCAAGGCTTCGAAAATGTGTTGTTAAACAAACCAGTGTGGCTGACCCGGGGAGTGCTGCTGAAAAACCGCTTAACACTACGAAATCAGAGTTCGCAAGCAGCTGTGCAGCAGTAGCAATGTGCATACATTATCCACTTTCGTACAGCTGATCTGCCGCTCAAAACGGACTGTGAGCAAAATCAGCAACAGACACTCTCATAGCCTATGAGGCGCTTCCTGATCGCCGCATTTTTCTGATTGCAATGAAAACCGAGATCCCACTTCAACTTCATCATCATTAGCCTTACTACACCCACTGCAGGGCAAAGGCCTCTGCCATGTCTCTCCAATTAACCCTATCCTTTGCCAGCTGCATCCACCCTTTGCCTGCAAACTTCTTAATCTCATCCTCCCACCTAACCTTCTGCCACCCCCTGCTACGCTTACGTTCTCTTGGAACCCACTCCGTTACCCTTAAAGACCAGCGGTTATCTTGCCTTCGCATTACATGCCCTGCCCAAGCCCATTTCTTTCTCTTGATTTCGACTAGGATGTCATTAACCCGTGTTTGTTCCCTCACCCACTCTGCCCGCTTCCGATCTCTTAACGTTACACCTATCATTTTTCTTTCCATGGCTCGCTGCGTTGTCCTTAACATAAGCTGAACTCTTTTCGTTAGCCTCCACGTTTCTGCCCCGTTGGTAAGTACCGGTAAGATTATGCTGTTGTACACTTTCCTCTTGAGGGAAATTGGTAAACTGCCACTCATGATCTGCGAGAATTTGCCATATGCGCTCCACCCCATTCTTATCCTTCTAGTTATCTCCTTCTCATGATCCGGATCAGCTGTCACTACCTGCCCTCAGTAGACGTATTCCGGCACAATTTCTAGGCTCTCGCTGCCAATTGTGAACTGTTGTTCCCTTGCTAGGCTGTTGAACATTACCTTGGTTTTCTGCATGTTAATTTTTAGACCCATCGATCTGCTCTGCCTGTCTAACTCGTTGATCATGATTTGCAGTTCACCTCCTGAGTGACTCAGCAAGGCAATGTCATCAGCAAATCGCAGATTATTTAGGTATTCTCCATTTATTCTTATTCCCAACTGTTCCCAATTCAGGCCTCGAAATACCTCCTGCAAACATGCGGTGAACAGCATTGGCGAGATCGTGTCTCCCTGCCTGGCGCCCTTCCTTATTGGAATTTTATTGCTGACTTTATGGAGGACTATAGTAGCTGTGCAGTTGCTATATATATCTTCCAGTATTTTGACATAAGGCTCTTCTACCCCCTGATTACACAATGCCTGTATGACTGCTGAGGTTTCCACTGAGTCGAATGCCTTCTCGTAATCAATGAAAGCTATATATAGAGGTTGGCTATATTCTGCGCATTTCTCAATCCCCTGATTCAACTTCATATTGCCAAGCATTGCCAAAGCAATAAGAGAAAAGAAGCAATGGTAAAAGTTTTTTTTTTGTTTTTCATCAAGGCTCGTTATGCCCAACTTGGTCTGTGGATAGGTTTGATCACATAAGCTGCTGCCAGTTTTTTTTGCGTAACATCAAGAGAAATGCTCATTGAAAAATTGACACATGAGTGTGCACATATTAGAGATTTCTAATCTGCGAACCAGTCGTAGCCCGCCGCGGTGGCTCAGTGGTTAGGGCGCTCGACTACTGATCCGGAGTTCCCGGGTTCGAACCCGACCGCGGCGGCTGCGTTTTTATGGCGGAAAAACGCTAATGCGCCCGTGTGCTGTGCGATGTCAGTGCACGTTAAAGATCCCCAGGTGGTCGAAATTATTCCGGAGCCCTCCACTACGGCACCTCTTCTTCCTTTCTTCTTTCACTCCCTCCTTTATCCCTTCCCTTACGGCGCGGTTCAGGTGTCCGACGATATATGAGACAGATACTGCGTCATTTCCTTGCCCCCAAAACCAATTATTAATATTATGAATTAGTCGTGATTTAAATGCGGTAATGATTCTTGTTTGTAATATCGTAATAATATGTTGTCACAACCTAAACCAAAATGGCTACAGTAAATGTTAAGTCACCCATTCATCACGCAAATATTTACTGCAGACAAATGTCCACAGAGCCGGCAGGAAAAAATTGGCTGTGGTTTAGTTCTGGTTAACCCTAGTTGAATTGTGATAGCTTCGTTTCTTCGTCACGTCGTCTACGCAGCGTCTCATTTCGACTCTCTCGAGAACCCAAACCGGTCTCTTCCGCAATTGAAGAGTCACTCTGGGACGTGGCACGATTTCTGGCCGCATCTTCGTTACGACGTTTCTCAAGTCGTGCGGCGCGTTCCTCTGCCGTCTCTTGAGCGCGTCTCTTCCTCGCTTCGTTCTTTCGTTCTTGCATCTCTTTCGCGCTCTCCATAACGACTAGAATCCACTGACGCGAAGCGCATATATATATACCCCCCGCGATGCGACATCTCCTCTCCCTCTACCCGAGCGGAGCACATCTTGTGGAGCGAGCGGGTTTGGCAGCGGCGTCGACGGCGGCGCCATCTGTTGGAGTGCGGCTTCGGCGTTGCTAGGCAACGGCGGCTCAAGGTCTATCGTCGGCCACGGCATACGGCTGAAGTTCGCGATGAGCCGAAATGGCTCGCTGGCAGGCGTTGTGTTGCTTTCGCACCAAAAAAAAAATAGAAATGACGCTCCCGAACACATATCGGCACTGCACACCGATGTTTTCACACCGGTTACACATTGCCGCCAGAAAGTCGTAACCCGAGTACTCATCACCACAAAATGTATTGAATGGAGCACGAAGGCGCAGAAGGATGGCGGCATTGCTGTTGTCGCTGCAGAAAACAGTCCGGTGGCCGTGCAGCCAAGATCGTGTCACGTCGCATACACGGCAGTTCTCAAGGACAGTGCCCTCACGAATCGCGATCGAAATGGTAATAGATATGTATCAGAAACAACGTCATGTGATCCCTTCGTAACGAATGCGACAAGCTGCACAACGCCACGAACATATCAGCATTCCGAAAGCACGGTATCCGTAGTCAGCTTTTGCAGGTGCACATTTCGCTACCTAAAAGCACTCGCTGCTATCGCAATCACTTTCACTACACGAACACTTGTCGCTGTGCTGTGCAGATCATGCATGCTCAACAAATTCACCGTAAGCAGGTGTTACTCGCCGCTGTCCTTGATGATCCTCGCAGGAATTAGTAACTCTTAGACCAACCACGAAAATAGCTCCATATAAACACCTAGTGACACGAAAAACGTGTAGTCTTGCGTCGCTTTGAAGACGTTCTCTGTCAACTCCATCAGCGCAGATTATTATAGAATTCAACTATAGTGAAATTGTCGCTGGCCGCTGTTGCGCGCGGCGAAGTTCGCAGTCGATCTGAACACGCGTAATATCAACATATGGCCAGTATATGCTTCGCGGCATAGCTACCAGAGCCTAGGCCTCGGTCCCCAGTTCATTCTAGAGACGGCCATCTTGCCCCGTCAGAAGCGAAGTGGAGGGGCCCTAGTATTCACTGACATCACGTAAAAAGCATCCAATAGCTGCAGTCTGGTCGCCGGCCGGACGCGCACATCCGCACAAAAGTTGAACTTGACTACCTTTTCATCCGGTCGCCGGGCGGGGCGGACGCCTTTTGTCTGGACTGAGCGCTCCGTCTTCCGCTCGCCGTGCGGAAGGCGCAAAAAGCGATCACACAACGGCCGTTAAATGACACGTCTTCTTTTCTCAGTTGCGTCACACACTGAGCGTTGAGTAAAATTTCATGAAAAGTGGTCGTTAATACGAGCACAGTCCGAGGAATCTGGGCACTCATTTCTCATTGGTCGGCGGCGGAAGCTGTGCGATAGAGACTGTGGTCTGTGGGACCAGGAAGTACTCGATCGTTGGTTGCTATGAGGATTTGAAACAGCAACTCTGTATTTGCGATGAAGCATTTGTCTTTTCCAGGTTAGCCCGGACGACTTGATTGCCTCCAGCACGGTTCGAAGTCTTTTCTGAGGGTCTTCAAAGTTTGAGGTGAAGACAACAGCGTCATCTAAGAAGATGACACAAATCTGCCTGTTCAGTCCTGTCAGTGCTGCACCCATTGGAAAGCTGCTGGTGCGGAACAGTCCAGATGGCATCCCCTTAGACTCGAAGAGGCCATTCAGAATGATGAGCGCGGTCTTCTGCCGGTTCCTTTCACCGAACCAAGCCGGAGCAGAGCCGGTGAACTGTGTCGTCGATACGGGGGAGGGGCAGACATCCTTCTTTATTTCGTTGTCTAAGCGACGGCAATCAAAGTAGAACCGAAGGGTGTCGTCCTTGTCCTCACCAGAATATCCGGTGCCGCACCGAGGCTCTTCGACGGCTGGATGACATCATCGAGAAACATCTCTTGCACTTGGTCGCTTGGTCTTTCTCTCGCGGCCACAAATGGTAGTGGCTTTGGCGAAGAAGACGGGCGTGTTCGTCGGTTCGATTGCAGTGTTTGGCAATCGGCATTTGTCGGACTTTTGATGACGACAAGCACTCGCTATGGCTTTCAAGAAGGTTGCGTACTTGACCCTGCTCCTTCCGGGGCAGGGCTTTGTTAATGTCGAAAGTGGTCGAGTTCCCTTAATTGGACGAATCTTCTGGGGATATGTCTGAAAAGGCGGCGGGGCCTTGTATGTCAGTTATTTCGTCGAAGAAAGCAATCGAAGTTCTTCTCTTAACGCACAGGTGTTCTTCGATTAAGTTCGTCAGCAGTATTTCAACTTGGCCAATGCGGAAAGGTTTTATGGCTTTTGCTATGGCGATTCTCGGGCTATAAGCAAATGTAAGTTCCCCTCGATGACGGCTTTGCTGTCGTCGGCCTCTATGGCGCCTACAGTGGCGACGCTTGAGTTGAGCGTTGAGCGACGTGGGACACTCACTTGCTCCTCCAGGACACTCAGTGCAACGGATTGTTCCAGTGTTCCAGAGTTCTAATCGAAGGGATGACGTCGTCTCTCGAAAGCGTGATTAGCTTGGATCGCAGGGCGATGAACATGCCCTTCTATGCGCAGGTAGTCGTCAATTTCTTGCGGAAATTGCCCTAAGCTTCATCGGAGTGCGTCAATAGAAAAACCACGAAGATTGATACGTGAGTACGGGTAGTGACGAAGAATATGGCCGGCTTCACCACTATGGAAGCACAGCGGATGGTTGTCGGAACTCCTCCAGGAGGCGTATTTCGCGGGGCTCGAGCGTCGCTTCTAGTATGGACGGGCAGAGACGGGACGGACGGCGTTCGGGAACATATGGTTCACGTCGAGGAGGCCGACTTACAGTGTGTCGTTGGAGCTGAGGACAGCGTACTGCTGTGGTGTAGGTCATGGCTGGAGATTTAGCTGGAGGCGTCGATGACGGGGGGCTAAGCGCCAAGGCTCGCTACTTGAGACTGCTTGCAAGATACAAACAGGTGACGCAGCACGTCCGCACAATCTCGCGGATGACAACCAGCTGGTTGCTTCCGATTGCTGTACCATCCGAGAGGGTATTCGAGGTCACTTGGAGCTGGCAATGAAATGGCGGGCTCGTGCTTCCAAAGTTTTCTCAGTGGTGGCCGCGTCACTGGTGAACTCAGCGACGGTCTTCAGTAGATTGCTGGTCAGACGATCGAAAGGTGCATCTTTTGCACCACGCAACAAAAGCTCCATCTCCTTCTCTTCCGTTGTGGGAGGATCGGCACGTGGAAAAACGCCCTTTGTGTCTATTACGCATGCAGTCACTGTTTCACTCGGGTGCTGGATGCCTGACTGTAGAAGCAGCTGTGCTCTTTCTTTCCTGACATTGCTTGTTAATGCCCTCAGGGACTCTCGCTTGAACCATTTCCACGTCTTCTGGAAATCTTCGTGATTTTCGAACTAAATTCTGGCCGGGGCTTCCAGAGCGAAGAAAACGTTACGGTTTATCGCAACAACGCGGTGGCACGCACTTACCGAGCTTCAGAATGCTCCTCCGGTGAACTCTTGAAAGTTGGCGGCGGTTGGTGCTGGTGCAAAATCATGGGCACTGACGTCGTCGCTGAGGGGTCCTTCTTTGCTCGCGTGTAGTCCGGTAGTAGTCCGCATTGAGGTTAACGCCTCTGGAAACGACGGTTTCTTCGCATTTCGTCATGGGTTAGAACAGCTTCTGTGGCTTTCGCGTGAACTACTTCTTCGGGACGGCTCGAGCTGCTTTGGTGGCTCCCAGGGGTGAGGGCGACAAAGACACCCGTTAGCACCTACACCAGATGTCACGTAGTGCTGACGGCAGTAAGAAAGGAAGCGAAAAGTTGTTCTAAAAGAAACGGTTCATTGAGTGACCTGTGCCCAGAATACACTGAATGACGGCGGGGGCGAAAGTAACAAGCGTGCTCGGCGTTCGTCGAACAGAGAATGTCTGCAGTTCATGGCCGCGCTCAACTTAAACCCGGCAAGGAACTTCGAGATAAGGAACGAAAAGTAACTACAACAATCTTGAAAAATGTAGAGTTAGTTCTTCGTGGCCATGGTTAATCGAAAGAAATCTAGTCGCATCTCGCGTCAAAGACAAAATGATAAAGCCACTTGCAAGGGGCTTTGAGCATGAATGAACAAACGCTAAAGATGCGCGGTAATATGTCAGAGACAACTACAGGATCTTGTAGTTTAAAAACGAGAATAGGGCACATTTCACTTTAGGTGCAAACATTTAACTTCACTCAGCCATTCCTGGTCAGTATTCTACGATCACCAGCGGCCATTGAGAGAGCGCATGTCAGACGAAGAGGTTCTAGTGCTCGAGCACTGAAGCCCAGATTCAAGAAAAAAAGCCACTTGACGCTCTGGACCTTCTAGCAGATGGTCCACCTGTCACGGTGGCCAAGTGGCATATTTGCATTGGGCTGTGGGCAACCTCTTCAGTGTTTTTATATCAAAAGTGATTTGTTTTCACATTTACAGACATTTTGAAAGCCACTAGAGGTGCCTCCGTGCGGTCGATCGAGCTGGATTGCATAGCAAGGCGGACATTACGGGCGCCATATGAATCAAAAATCACAGTTTATTAAGTTACATTACCTCTTAAACTTTTTATTCTTTATTATAAAAGGTCAAGTCTATATTGCCAATATCATCGCCGTCAGCAGCCAAGGTGAGCCTGTTATTAAATTCTCTTAATCAGCAATGTTGTTCGAAATACTAAACGTCAAAAATAAGCATTTAAAAGCATATTGAGCTGGGTTCTCTGGTTACTAATTTAAGAATGGCGTCGCTGCACGCAGTGCCGTCGTCGTCGAAATCATGTTTTCTCCCTCTACATCATAAAATATACCAACTGTGCCTGTATTTGATGCATAAGTGCGAGAGACGATAGTTTTTAATTTGAAATGCGGAGAAGCCAGCTCAATCACCATTTCAAATGCGTATTTATGACCTTTGATATTTTGATGTTCGACGTTTGATTTTCTGAACTACGTTGCTGATCAAGGAAATTTGAAAACACTCCTTCTATTTGATGTTGATGGCCATCATTTTAGCAATATACTTTTGCCCCAGAACAAAGAAATAATGGAGTTTAAATTATCTTTTCTTTTTACTCAATCGAAAAATTATTGGCTCATTTAGGGAACTTAATGTCTGCCTTGCTCTACAATACAGCTAAATATGCCACATCAACGTACCTCTCACAGTTTTCCAAGTAAAACCGGTAGAGTTTGAAAAAAAAACCGCATAATATAGGTCGCCGTGTGCAATATGCGTGTGGTTAATCCCTAGAATATGGTTGGATATAACGGTGGGAATTTTTGATGACGTCAGAAAGTTAGTGGCAGGCGAGCCTATGTTGCAGGCGAGTCACCTGATCATCCACTCAAGACACCTCCGCCGACGACGACAACGCCTCATTTTCTGCCGAACGGGAGCCGTGACTAATATGCATGCACAGAACCGCAGTAATAAACATTGTGTAATGTATCTTTTGTGCTTCATCCACGCCCTCTTAACACACGCACCACAGAGAATGCAACTGATGAGTACCTTTAATCTCATAATATTACCATGAATAGTTAATCATAACCATGATGAGCAATGAAAATCAATGGCCAGACTGCGGTCGCGCACCTAATTTGAATTCGGCCTAACTACGCAAACGGACCATCATTTTTATCTTTTTCGTAAATTACCCACATTTTCCTTTTTCAAGTGGTTGCGTGTAAGCTTGATAGCCAAAGCTCTTGCCTACTCTGATATGTCTGCTGTTCATGATATGCATGGCCATATAAGCAGCATCACTGAAAAGTGAAGTGTCCTAACGGGGGTCCTTCCAAGCCATTCTTTATGACCGATTATGCGTTCAAAATGTTCCAAAAATTTTCGAGTTGAAACGGATGTTCTTCCTCAATTGTCCAAAATTTATAACCTCCAGGGATGCTAGTGTACAATCAATAAATTAGCGGCGTACTTTTGCGCTATCCTATTGCCAAAGGCATAGATGTGCGCCTCGAAATATTTGGGCCCCGTTTTTTGTTGTCCGGGTTAGCGCATGCCTGCACTATTACACGGTGAGGTCAAGAGTGCTGTCGCGAATCCTGGGCGCGAAGTCGGACCTTGGAAAAGGAAGTAAGCGGGTAGATGCGTGGCATGCATCGCGGAGGGAATTACTGTTTTCTGGGTGCAGCTAAATTTTACCGGCTTATCATTCCACGTACTTCCACAAATGAAAAGAAGGACAAAGTGTGCATGGCCCTACATGATATCATGTGATAAAGTTGCGTTAGCGGAATTAACGGCACAGCCGTTCCTGTTGTAGTTATCGACACCAGGAAATATTGCACACATACACAGGGGGGTGGGGGGTATTGGCAAAGGTTTATGCCAAACGCCAAGGAGAATCAGATAGGTAAGTGCAAGAAGGAAAAGAAAGATATAGGCGGAAAAGCAGATTAGTGAAATGACTGAGACTAGAAAAATATATTTAGAGTAAAAAAATAAGATTAAACCTAATTTCGAAGCTCCAGTTCTGCAGAAATACCTCCCCGTTGTTAGAGAAAAATCGACCATGAAAGAGTCCTGCCCTTCGGATTTTGAGAAAACTGCTAACCGTGGCACGTGGCAGTCAAATTATGATTAATGGCCAGAGGTTGCTCGCACAAGCCCGACGGATGGCAGCATTTGCCATCGCATCGCTTAACCGCTGCCCCACTGCGCCAGGAGTGGCATCAGGGCTCGACGAGATTTATGAATATAAAGTAGAAAATGAAAAATTCCGCACATATGCGCGGTAACTCATTAAATCTTTCGCTCTTAGCTTGAATGCGGAGCCTAACTACCTCCTCCTATTTTTGGTTCTGCGTTTCACCTTTACATACTCTCCTTCCCGTTGAGTTCTTTGAATTTTATTTCGCCGTCACTTTCTGTTTCTGGTGTTGCGTGGGCTTCTGGTGGGTGCAGGCTTCTGGGTGGATGGGGGAGGAGGCTGAGGGTGGGCAGTTTGGTACTGAACGGTAGGCTTCTGAGGATTTAGGCTCCTGGTGGGAGTTGGGTGCGTTGATGTGCTTCTGAGCCCAGAGAATGCTTTGAGCACGACTCGATCTATTAAGGGGCACATGGTCGAGGCCGCATGCACACACACACAAACACATTCACGCACACGAACACGCACACCACGCGCATGCACACGCACACACACCCCGCGCGCACGCACGCACGCGCACACACGCACGCACACAAACACGCACACAAACACAAACACACACACACACACTCGCACACAAACACAAACACGCACACGCGCACAGACACACACAAGCGCGCATGCGCGCACACACACACACACACATGCACACGCACGCGCACGCACACGCACACGCACACACACACGCACACGTACACGCACACGCGCACGCACACACACACGCACACGCACAAGCACACGTGCACGCACACACACGGACACACTCACACGTACACGCACACTCACACGTACACGCACACACACACGTACACGCACGCACACACACACACGCGCGCGCGCTCGCGCGAAGGATAACGAGCCAGCGGGGGGCATGATGGTCAGTGAAGATGGTGAACGGGCGCCCGTAGAGATACGAACGGAAGCGCTGCGTGGCGAAGACGACGGCGAGGCACGGTGACCGTATAATAGCGCTCCGGCTTACTGAGCGAGCGACTTGCATACGCAACAACGTGCTCTTCGTTGGCGCAGCGCTGAGAACCACACCGCTGGCGTCGGTATGAATCTCTGTGGCGGCGGAGGGATCGAAGTGGCGAAGTACAGGGTGGGACGTAAGAAGGAAGTTTAGGTGGCGGAATCGCACTCACGGGTCCACTCGAAAGCCACATCTTTCTGAAGAAGGCCTGTCAGGGGGTATGCGATGTCCGCAAAGCGATGGATAAAGCGGCGAAAATATCAGCATAAGCCCAAGAAACTTCGCAGCTATTTGACTGACTCTGGTGGCTTGAACGACTCGACAGCTGCAGTCTGGGCTAGATCAGGTCTGACGCCGTCCTTGTCTGCGAGGTGTCCAAGCACTAACGCTTGACGTGCACCAAAGTGACAGTTTTTAGAGTTAAGCACAAGGCCAGCTTTGCGCATGGAGACCAGGATGAGAGCTAAACGGTCGTTGTGCTCACTGAACGTCTTTCCGAAAATGACAACATCGTCAAGATAGCACATGGATATTTTCCAGTTCAAACCACGGAGTACCGTGTCCATAAATCTCTCGAAGGTGGCGGGCGCATGACAAAGGCGGAATGGCATATTAAATTCATAAATCCCGTCAGGCGCAATAAACGCTGTTTTCTTTTTGTCCGTGGAATGCATAGAGATTTGCCAATACCCCGACCGGAGGTCCATAGAAGAGAAGTATAGGAGGCTGAAAAAAGGCAGTCGATTGCATCGTTGATTAGAGTGAGCGGGTATACATCTTTTCTTGTGACGGCATTTAGACGATGGTAATCTGCACACAAACGCCATGATCGATCCTTCTTCCGAACACAGCCTCCGGGGTGGCTCAGTGGTTATGGCACTTGGCTGCTAGCCCGAAAGACGCGGATTGTATCCCGGCCGCGGCGGTCGAATTTTGATGGAGACGAAATTCCAGAGGCCGGTGTGCTGTGGGATGTCAGTGCACGTTAAAGAGCTCCAGGTGGCCGAAATTTCAGGAGCCCTCCACTACGGCATCCCTCATAGCCAGAGACGCTTTGGGACGTGAAACCCCCATAAGACAAACCAAACCAAACCTTCTTCCGAACAAGAATTACAGGAGAAGACCAGGGACTTGGCGTCTCTTGAATAACTCCTTTGATTAACATCTCCTGCACTTGTTCATTGATCACCTTGCGTTCAGACGGAGACACTCGGTAGCGCTTTTGTCGGATCGGATGTTAGGCGCCAGTGTCAACCCTGTGCAGGGTCCGAGACGAGGGGATGGAAGATGGGCCCCCGGGCTGTGAAAAGTCGAGCACAGTGGAGTGTCGCCGGAGGATGGCCAACAGAGCACGGCGCTCATGCGTGGAAAGCGTGTTGTCGATGAGTTGTCGAGTGTGTGTCACACACGCACACTTACACACACGCACGCACACATACGCACGCACGCACAAGCGATAGCGCACGTTTCTGCCAGCATTGTTCCTGCCGGACCAACTTTTTAAGAGCGGAATTCCTTCGAATGCAGTGCCCTTCCAAAAGATACTTAATAATAAGCACGACATACACTGCTTTTATTTGTGCCACTTTTCGATGACATGGTTTGAGCATATTCTTGCCAGCTTAAGAAATGCATCGCGTCTGCTTATAGTACAATTATACTTGTTAAATTCAGTGAAACTATAGGATTGCCTTAAGACCAGACCGTAATTAAGAATAAATAAGAAATACGCTTGTGCTTTCAAAGATTGTTTAAGAAATAAATTTGGCTACACTCTTGGCGCTGACGACTGCGCATTGCAGCGTAAAAGGCCTAAAGGATATCGCGACTGTCTAGCCTTGCGCTCTGTGTTTTCACCGCTATTAATTCTAACATCCAAATCATTTTATTCAATTCAGTTTACAATTCACGTATCCGGATATATATAATGCGTTGGCTTAAGTATCAACGTCCGGACTTTGTGCTAACCATGAATGTTAAGCATGAAGTATGAATGAGTTACACTTACATTAAGTACAATTCCTGACAAAAATTATCCTAATTTTCTTGCTATAATTGAGTGCTGATCAAAACGATGAAGGCTTCTTGTTTAAGGATAACATGTGCTGGCATTATTCACTCTAAAATTTTTCTAATAAACCATGAACTTATTTCCTTTTGTACTGCGCCTACAATAGTTAAGTTTCGCGCTGTGTCTCCTTAAAGGTGACTATTTTCAATTCTTTGCATCCAGTCGTCCAATAAAATACTTCTTGACAAAAATCGCTTTGAATCAAACATCTAACAAATGATTTACAACCAATGCAATCATGTTTTTTCTGTCAAACTTGTAACTAATATATAGCACATGTGTTCCTTCGTTCGTTATAAGATAATTTATTATATTTAAAGTATTTGCAATGTTTATTAAATCAGGATGTTCGGAAACATAAGGCGGTGTTCTCTAGTACTTGATGAGTTACTTTTCGTCCTGAAAATTGAAATGAACTTTTTATGGCCTACGGCAGGAAAATCACACTCATTGCGCCTACTGATGCATCTGACCTCCATATTTCATGAATTATTATCATAATACAAATAAGGGCGGTGAACGAAATGGACACACAGAGCGCTTGTATTGATCCCAAAATATATGACACATGAGAGCGACTAGGGGACATGACTTGCACTTCGATGGGAGCCAATCGAATATATCATTCTTTGGATGAACGTTGCAGTTGTACTACTGCTATGTTTCCATGGATAAATGTGCAATAAAACCCTTTTCAACCAGTATGTAAAGTGGACAGTATCTTGTTCATGGTTTCAAAATGTCGCCCAGCAATTTGATTGTGCGCCTCAAGGAGGGTGTGCTGAGGATACTGGTGAGTGTAGGATATAAGTGAATGTAAACGTAATCAAAATATGACTAAATTTCAAGGTTAATATTTGTTGAAGCCTACGGGCCACAACCCGACACGAGAAATGTCCTCTCTTATTTTGATAAACAACCTACTCGCGACGGGTGTCTTGTTTAGTTTGCATACAGATCATGTGGCTGCATAGGTCAGGTCGAGACGACTGGAAACAAGTTCAGTTTTTCGGTAACTGCAATGTTCACAGAGATTAATATACCACTCCTGCTTTGTAATCCTGTGACAGCTATTCGAATGTTCGCCCCCAGGTATTCTCGACATTCGAGGACATCGTGGCCATCTCAGATTCTGACAACGACACAATTCTCGAGTGCCTTTCCGCAAGAAGAACTGACTTTAACTCCGCAGACCATACAGTCACCTATGTCTGGATCTTTCCATCAACTGGGTAAGCTGTCCTTGCGATATAAATATCAAGCAAAAGAAATATACGTACGTTATTCACTGCTGCTGGATTCAGTATTATTATTAAGGAGTGTAAGCCTTCATTGCGCTACGTCCGGCAGGGACAGCTCAACAAGCTCTTTGTGGCATACAATTCGTCGCCTTTGTCAGTCACTCTCTTCACAGCCACTTCGGCACTCAGAATGTCACTTATAGGTTGTTTGAATGGAACTCCAACTATTTTATTCCTAACCTACCTTTCATTTAGAATATCAGCAGCTAACGCTAGTTTTATGTCATGCTGCTCTAATTTGTTTTTCTGCGCAAGATTCATCACTCGGAAAATCCCCGGCCTCATTACCCAGAAAATCTGGCGTAGGCGATGTCTGCTTCGTCGTTGTCGCCATTTTGAGCAAAAAAATAGGTGGTCCAGATGGCCACCCGCCGGAGAAGCAACCTAGTCGAACCACGTGACGTTGTGTCGCCTTCATTACCTCCGCACCGGATTCTGAGAAAACTGACCAATTCAATGATTGATCGCGAGAGGTTGCTCGGGAAGAGCAACTTGGGTCTCCGTTGTGAAAGGAATGGATTACCGCGAACCAACGAATGTAAAGCTGTGGATGACCACATATATGAACAATAACTTATTGACGCTATCGTGCCTTATCCGTAAGATGGAGCTTAGGTGTCCTTTCCAATTTTTTTTAGGAAGTCGCTGCATGGGGCTCTTTTCATTAAAGCTTAATGTCTGCGCAAAAATTTAGACCGGCTTTGTTATTGTTCTCGGGTATCCGGGCGTAAGAGGTTTGCTGAAAGGCATACCGCAAAGCTCATTTTGGAGGGGTATAGTTTGTCCGGCAGAACTATATACTATGTTACTGGACGTTTATGCTGCATCATCTTGTGTGGTTTGCTTACGCAAGCATTTCCCACTGAGCACCGAGCACCAGTGCCTTAGCTCGGTAATAAAGTTTCGTAGTGTTAATTGTAGGTGTAACCTAAGTACTTGGTTCTGGTTGTGATTCCTACTTAAGTGAAACATTAACAGTGTGGTAGCTTTCCAATGAAATTATTTTTGTGCTTTCAGGAAATATCTTGTTGGGTAATATGCAATAAAATTTTTAGAGAAAACCCATCTTTATTACCAACGATTCAGCAGACGAGAAAAAAAAACAACATATTCGAGGTATAAAGACAGCGAACACATGAAGAAAAGATCTACAGTTCAACAGATTACGCTGGACCAAGCTACTAGGGGCAGTAACATCAAGGCAGCAGCAAGTAATTTCGAACGCTTAATGCTAATTTATAGTTAATGCCATACGCGCCTTTTGCCCTTTAAATTTCATTCGTCAACCACTCCAGTTTACTGCGTATGCGTGGAAGACGACATTAGTGGCATTATTGTTATCCTTTCCCTTAGTGCATTCCTACCGAAAGAAGTCGTCATAAGCTGTCTTATTTTGAGCGCACTTTATGAAATAACGGCTATGTTGCCAGATGGATGATGTTTGAAAATAAAAAAAAATGCGCCGTATATGGTGATACTTCTTAGCTGTGCTTGAAAAAATTCCTGTTTTAAATAAATCTTACACTCGTGCATCAACCTCATGTTTAAAGCCACAGCTGTCTTTATTTTAGGTTTATTTTGTGGAGGCAAGGGAAACACAATAGTAGCTGGTGCATGCCCTCGACACTACAACCAATACTCGAGTGGACTTCCGCAGAAGGTGTACATGCTTGATGTCAGAGGATGCCTGAAAAAGTAGAAACTGGCATGCATTTTTCTTGTTATGTTGTCCTCTTTCAGCTAAGGTACATTGTTAACAGAGCCAATCATTTTTTGATATCATCATAGTTTACAGTACCCAGCGCTGCTGCAATAATGGCTCCCCATGTATAGGAGGTTTCCTATGACAAAGACGTAATTGTTTCGTTCTTCTCTCCTAAGTCCACGATATCAGCAATGTTGCGCCTATAACCATATTAAAATTATTTATGCGAAACGTGTGTTTAGAATGAAGTGTTTGCTACATTTCCTACACTGAAACACTTGCTTTCGTGTGATGGTTGTAAAAGTTTCTGAAGATATTGTTTCCCTGTGGATTAAATATATTGGAATCCAGCGTACACTTCGTAATAACTACAACCAAAATCAGCGAAGTAATGATTTTTCGTGTGCAAGAGTTTCTTCATTGAAAAAAAATTACAGGTAATCTTCACTGCACTCGAATAGTGCGAAATGCCTGATTTGTGCTACGTGGAAGAGGACGATGAGCGGGCAGTGGGCCCACTGCTGGAAGTTTATGAAGACGATACTGTGACAGGCCAATCATGAGAGTAAGCTTTAGTTTAATACGAGGCATGTTCGGTGTGTGACACCCATCAGTCTGCACACGCAATCCCTCCAACAGACCGTTGACTATCCCGCAGTGGACCCACATCTCCTCCACCTCTTTGAGGCCCGACATGGCATGCTGAAAAGATGGCGCCGACAACGACATAACTGCACCCTCAAAAAATGGATAGCGCAGCTTACCTTACGAGCTCAGGGCCACTTACACCACGCTCAGGACTACGCAACGCAATTCTCCACCCAAAACTGGCATCAGTTTTGAGACTCACTTAGTGGCACCCTGAATACTTCCAAAGCATGGGTCATACTGCGCAGCTGTCTACATCCTGAAACAACAAAGGCGTGTACTAATAGAACCTTGCAAGCAGTCAACAACCAATTCATCGGCACTGACCAAGAGCTTCTGGACACCCTCCGCTCGAAATATTTTCTCGCTCTACAGCCACTTACCTCATCGACCACTTACACCGGCCACACCAACCCGGAATTCGACGCGCTAAACACTTATGAAGAGGTCTTCACAGGTGCCCGTGCTTGTAGCCGCTTTAGTGCCCCAGGTACTGACAAGATCACTAATGAAATGCCACGCAACATCTCCACTAATTACCCTCAAGCGGTTACCCAATAAAGTAGTGATGACCTGTGGACTCAAGGCAGAATACTCCCTCAATGAAAACACGCAGAAGTGGTACTCATCCCTAAACCCAACAGCCATCCTCCCTTTCTTCTCTCAGGCCCATATCGCTCACCTTTGGCGTGGGCAAGCTATACGAGCGGATCATTCAAACATGCCTGTAAAACTATATTGATGACCATATTCTCTTTCCCCCTTTCATGCTCGGCTTTCGACCAGGTCTTTCTACGCAAGACGCCTTTCTTCATCTCAAACACGAAGTCCTCACAAAGATGCCTCCTGGCGGAGAGCTACTTCGTCTAACACTTGACCATATGGTCGCCTTTGACAACTTTTCTCACTCTGCAATCCTAGAGCTCGAAATCGAATACACTGTGGATCTCGCATGTTCCAGTATATTTCCACCTTCCTCACAGGCCGCACAGCCCCTATAGGTATCGAATCTGTTAGATCGTCTCCCTTCCAAATGCCTGACAAGGGCACTCAAGAGGGTGTCATCCTATCAACACTGCTATTCAATATAGCCACGGCCCCTATCGCCCGCAATCTCTCTACACTTTCGGACATCGGATATGCCATCTATGCGGATGACATAACCATCTCACCATTTGGGGAATCCGAGGATACTTTGCCGCTAAAAAGCAAGCCCTACAAACAGCCAATACTGTGGTCGCGAATTTTGCTCAGACCAGCGGTATGCAATGTGCACCGGAAAATCGGAAATCATCCGTATTCACGGTCCCAGCTATTGTTCCCTCAGCCCAATCATTCTCGACATTCTGAACCACCCCATAGAATAAATATCACGCATCCGAGTGCTTGGCCTCGGGGTCCAGCATGACGGCAAGCCAACCCACACCATTGCCCACACCATTGCACGTCTGTGCTCAATTTCACGCGTTTGGTACGACGTATCGCTAGACATCGCAATTGCATGCGCGAGGACGACACCATGCGCCTCGCCAGGCCCTGGCCATGAGTCGAATCCAGTATGGTCTGCCATACCACAATGTTAATCGCACCGCAGATAGTAGGATCGAGATCATTATTCGTACCCTCTTTGAAACAGCTCTGGGCCTTCCCATGTATACACCCACCACTAGACTGCTTGCACTTGGGGTTCACAAGTTCGCGGAAATCCAGGAGGGTGTTCTAAACAAAACACTTGTCTCCTCACCACCTCGGCGGGTATGGCTATCCTTTGAAGGATAGGTGACCCGAAAGCCACCTGGACTGGAGTTCTCCCCATTGCTGTCCGCTCCCGCCTTTACTTGGACCCTATACCTCGCCAAATGAACCACGAGTCACAGGCGCTGCGTTTTCAAGCCCGTCCTCACAGCCTCCGTAGGCAACACGGCCAAGACACCTCGGCTATGTATGTGTATGTGGCTCCCTATGCACAGCCCCATAGATATGCTTGCGCTGCTGTCGATCATGCCAACACCCCTTATCTTGGAGCCTGCTTCACGGCACCGGATCCGGCTTCGGCAGAAGCCATTGCAATAGCCATCACCATCGAAATGAGCGACAGCCAACACCACGGCGCCCACATTTTTACAGACTACCAAGCCGCCTGTAGAGCCTATACAAGTGGACGTGTCTCGCGCACGGCTCTGCGTGCTCTGGGCGGCCATCTCCAGTATCTTAATGTCATCATCTGGGTCCCAGAACATGCAGGTCTCGATGGCAATATCAGAGCAGATTATACAAATCAAGCGGGGCTCACTGAATCTACTCGCTGCCCCCTCTCAACCCATTTTTCAACCCGCCTAGAATCTCTCCGCCTAAATAGGCGATTCTACCCTCCGAAAAATAAGAAAGTTTCCCCGGAGGACTCCTACCACCTGAGACGCTTCCAAACAGTTACTTTCCCCAATCTCCACCACCTACACCACAGTCTCCCTACATTATACGCAGATACATCTCCTTGGTGTGGCGAAATTACCACATTCACGCACATTACATAGACATGTTCAGCTAAACCGAACCACTGGAGCAGTGGGAGGTGACGCTGGCCAGCGGCACCCTCGAAGGCCAGGAGGCGCTAGTTGCCATCGCTAAAGCATCGGTGGAAGCCACAGGATTCTTGGACTGAGGACCCCACCCACAATGCGCTCCGGTCTCGATTTTACAAATAAATGTTTTTTCTCTCTCTCTCTCGGCTGCGGCGACAGCCTAGCGCTCTCGTCCAGCGGCCTTTCAAGCTTATATTCTTCCTATTCTTCCGCCGCCACGGGTTTGCCTGCCAGTCAAAGATACTGATGTGATTTTTCTTTGTGGTTCTACTAGCGCACGAACATCGGTAAGGTACCGTTTTACTAGGCGGTGAACATCCGGATTAGTGCTTTCAGATTTAAAGGAGATCCCTATACGGTGATCAAGTTTTCGGCATTTTGCACGCTGCATATAATATGCAAAAATTATGTGCTTCAATTCAGTAATCTGGTGATTTGTGCACTTGCCATCGATAAATGTATTTTATATAGAAATTTGAATTTGCTGCAGGGAGGAGGTGCCATTTTACGCAGAGGTTGGTGATATACCTGGAACTGTTGCGTTTACAACACCTGAAGGTATGTATTGTTCCGCCTTGTGTCATCGAACAGCTGCCACCAGTGTAGCGACGGGGGAATCGCAGTGTTGTCACTATTTTTGAGACTTTGTGATTGGCAAGGTAGAGCTGCAGATTTTCCCGGCAGTCAGCGCGGCGTCCACGTAGAGGTACCGCAGCCAAAGAAACTCGACGTCCGAGCAAACGTAAAGTATGCTCGGGAACAGTTTGCTTAAAAGTAAGTTTACATGAGAGAACAAAGGTTTAATGTTGAGGGCAAGAGAATAGCGGCTTTGAGAGCCGAGGTGGCTTGATTGACGGTGACGTGAATGCTGCGCATTGCCCTCTGCACTCTTTCCGGCCACCGGCCTCGCTTTTTAAGCCCTAGGCGGTTGACAAAGGTGGTATCACCCGCTCCGCTAGAAGGAAGACTCATTAGCGGTGTCTCGCGCTAGCCCGAGTACTTCCGAGCGTGTTGGGACGCGCTGCCGCCGGAAGCTGGTGGCCAAAGAGGCGAGAGGCGAGCATATGCTGGGCCGATGAGCTCGGTACCTAGAGTAAATATAATCTTGTGTTGAAACAGCTCTGGAACAACCGCACAATGGCAGAACGCAATGTGGAGCGCATTACTCTTAACTTAGTGTAATGCCAGGTCATCAACGCGACATTGCGGGTGGAGCTAACGGCGAAAATAAACGATAGCGCTCTTATTCGCTGAAGGAAAGGAGTAAATTTGATTTTTTTTGGCACTTTGCTCTATAGCGCCACCCTTGTTAACTGGAGTTAAAGCAGAAGTGCAGTGCGTTCCCGCGCTCCCGCACATATAATTCATTGACAGCGACAACTGTATATTGTCTATGCAGGTTCTACTGTTAGAATCATAGAGGCATTTTATTTCAACAAAAAAAAATGTCGCTTAGGAAAAAAAAAACAGGTTCTGATTTTTTTCCACTGCCTTTAGCACTGCTGGACGAAAAAAAAAGATGAAGAAATTCCAAGCGATATTAGTAATTTGTGTTCAAGACCAAGAGAAATGTACTTGCGACTGAAGAAAAATTTGCTCCTTTTGCGGCTTGCCTGAGCTTAAGCCGTCATACCGCATTGCCGTTTTATACAGTTGAATACGACTGCAAGGATAGTTTGAACAGCTGCTATAAGGAAAATAAACAGGCACCAAATTCGAACTATCCTTGATGAAACATCTTCTTACCACAAGATCAGCAACAATAATGGTGACGTCATTTGCAATAACACGCTTTGGAAAATAGCTGAATTGTGCGAAACGGGAGTATGAGGATTACCACAAAGCAAATGGTTTCAAGAACCGTAACTGGAACAATGAAAAATAAAATTTCTGTATTATTTTCATAGCTGGCGTTACAGCTTGGGCGTGATAAAGCCCTTGGATCCAAAAAAAAAAGTCCGAGCATTTCATTTATAGAAAAAGGTATATGTGGAAACGTGGGCACCAGAGGCGACCTTTGCAGCGTCCACTCTCGAATAATAAATTACTGGTATATAACACATTCGCCTTCCTGTCTGATAATACGCGTCGATTCTGTGGGCTCCTTAGGAATAGAGAATTATCAGTAAGCTTGCACCTACGATAAAGCTCCTGGATTTGCAAGCTCTTGCAGTTGATGTATATGCTCCAGTTCACTGAACGACCAGGCAGGCCTTGATCGCTTACAGCTGCGTTATCAATGTGACCGCTTGGTTTTTTGGTCTTTTTTTTTTTTGGGGGGGGGAAGGAAATGGCGCAGTATCTGTCTCATATATCTTTGGACACCTGAACCGCGCCGCAAGGGAAGGGATAAAGGAGGGAGTGAAAGAAGAAAGGAAGAATAGGTGCCGTAGTGGAGCGCTCCGGAATAATTTCGACCACCTGGGGATCTTTAACGTGCACTGACATCGCACAGCACACGGGCGCCTTGGCGTTTTTCCTCCATAAAAACGCAGCCGCCGCGGTCGGGTTCGAACCCGGGAGCTCCGGATCAGTAGTCGAGCGCCCTAACCACTCAGCCACCGCGGCGGGTCAATGTGACCGCTTAAAATGCCTTTGTCAACTCTTTCATGATAAGCTGGGAATGAGCCGGGACTGCAATGCACAGACTCTCGCCAGAAAGCCAACATGTGATCATCATTAAAAAATGTCAAGTTTATCCTTTCTTCGCAACGTTTTCAAACAATCATTGCACCATGAATTGACGAATGGGGCAGGCTTCAAGCCCAGAGTGCGGAATATTAAAGGAGGTAACCATTCATACCTCAACGTGAATCCGACTTGCTATCATACTGCTAAATCACACCGGTGAATTACTGATGCACAACGCTCAAAGTGTATAATGTATTTTATTGTCAACGCTGGTTCGCTCCGTGTAGATGTTGTTCCAGCTGCGTCGTCTCTTTATTGAAGTCTCTTTGAGAAAGGTGTCTGCAATAATTATGTACAAAATATGGCTACGTCGTACCAAAATACACGTGCATTCGGAAAGAATGCCGGCAAAACAACCTTTTCCAGTGCACTTAAGTAATAAAAAAACGAAATGATGTCAAGCCATAGTGCCATAGGCAATCGCCTTTTGAAAAATCTAAGAAAACTGTGATGACTATTAATAATGACCGGCTACAAATCTCTAATTGCAACGAAGTGCCTAACTCTATTATTTAATGTCAATTAATAAAAACTACTTCACCAACATACTACTTAAGACGTTTCTATGGTTTTCTGTTGTCCGCCAAAACTGATAATATTGTGCTGAAAAAGCCATGTCTTTACCACAAAAAAAAAACGATTTTTGAGAATTACTTAAAATCTTCCTTGAAACGCCATGCATAGCGCCGTATATTACTCCATTTATTTACCTTTCTTTGAATTTTTTTGTTTGCAAAGCCATCTCGTCTCAAAGCATTTATGTCATTATTTTCACACTTGTTAGTTTTTTTATTTACATTATACTCCAGGAGGGGCAAAAAGGCATAAAAGAAATTCAGCAAATAATATCGCGTTTTTCATAATGACCTTTTTGCCATGTATTAAATATTCTCTGTTCGCTTTACTGCATAAGAAAGGTTCATAAAGTTTGAAGCCTTCGGTTAACAAATTACATAACAGATTATGCCGAAACTAAATAATAGTAACTTTGCCTCCTAAAATTTATGGCCCTCATTAGAAAATACATTTAAGTTCCTCTAGACGCGTGACTAATAATTTGTTCGTTCAGTAATCGCGGTTACCATATATCTATTGTCATTCCTAGCTCTCTTTTCGATTCCTATTTTAGCAAACAGACTATTGCTTGAATCACACAAAAGATCAGGAGTTTTTGGTTGAATGCTTCGTTGCATGCTGTTGATTTAAACTTAACATTAAGATTTGGATATCGAATGCCTGCACGAGTCTAATGTCTAACCCTTATCGCTGTTCTTCTCTCTTTGGAAAAAATTTTGTTAGTACGCATTTCCATTTACCTTGATGCTTCAATCGCTCTTGCAAGAATAACACCACCCATGCGTGCACCACTAAGCTCATATATTCGCAGTACTTTTAGCCATTCCCGTTTCGGACAACTTGACCACAGTGAACACCCTTAACAAATGGCCCTTTATTTAAGAAAGTGTATATTTGCATATATACAGAATGCACTTACTGTGTATATACGAGAGTGCATGTTCCTACTTGAAGTGATCTGCAGGTAATATTTATTGCCAGTGATGTAGAGTGTGTGTACAAAGAGCGCGTACAATTAGCAGATGTATTCCTTGCTTGCCCGTGTGTAATGCCGTCTAGGGCTTTAAAATTGCTTTAAAAGGCGAACAAATATATAAAAACAAACTCTGCAATTGGAAACCTCGTTTATATTGGTACAGGTGGGAGCCTCTCTCTGAACTTTCTGGCGTTATAAGCCCACACAAAAATTTTCAGATGCAGACAAAAAGGAAGCCATTATCTACTATACAGACTACAAGAGCTGCATTGTCGCCGACGTGGAATACCATGGACACCGTAAGACAACCAACGATTGGGATATAATAGAAGAAATTATATACTATTCTTGCTGAGCACATAAGTTGCTGAAAAAAAAATGTTGAATACGCAAGACGTTTTCGCCCAATCATAATCGCGCTATTTGGTATGCACGAAATGTAAAACAATGTATGGTTCGTTTAGTGATTCTGTGCAGTAAAAAAACATAGTTTTCTCTTTCTCTGTGCACTCTTCAGCTTAGGAAAAAATTAAAGAGTAAAAGATGCGGTGGACTTTTTCCTCCGGTAGTCATGCTTCAGATAGTGCAAAGAGTATGTAGTGCTGGAAGCATTATGTATGCTGAACGTTCCTGTACACAGAAGTGAAGGATTTAAATATCACTAAATTAGGCTTACATCTTTGGCTCGAGTTAGGAGGCATATTCCTGAAAACCTTATTTGATTGGTCAGTGCAGTGAATTGAAAAGCTTTAGTAGCCAGCCCACTCTTAATGTATTTAAATCTAAAACCAAGCTAATATTATGAAGTTTTTCTAATATTTATATTTAGGTCAACGTAGAGTAATAGTTGAACAAAGGGCATTCTTTCTACCAGTTTTGTGCACCTGGTATCTCTTTCTGCACTCCGCCTCAATTATATAGTGCGATGCGAAAACATAAATATTAAATGATTCTATATATCGCGTTGAGTAGCGCAGGTCATTGCAAATTTTTGAGGAATCACATTTTGTTTTGTCAAAGTGTTAGATCACTGAAAAAATAATCACAACCTGAAACTTCATACAAATGTGGATGAGTAATTTAGATGTCAGGAAATGTTGGCTTCACAGGCTACTATTTTCACGACCAGCATCCTATGAAAGCAAGTTGGTGTTTCTTGAGATTATGAACAGCATTTGATCTTCTATCACGAGAGTGATCTTCCGTTTGTTTTCGTCATTTTTCATGCATAACAGAGTGCTCACTTTGGACGAAGAGAGAAGTAAAAGACGCTGTTCCTCAAGACTGCATTGATCACTTCGTTGACACATGTGGCGTTATAGTTCCTCCGCACAGCCGCGACCTGTGCCCGGATGGTGAAGGCGACTATTAGCACCTGAAAAACTGCCATGCCAATTCGAGTGCTCCGCAGATCAATAACTTCCGGTCGTACTTTGCACAAAAGAGTGCTTGCACTTTTATCGGCGAAGTGCCTTCCATTACGCATCTATCTATCAAGCTATAAATGTAGGTCGCATATTAAGGGTGATGAATTGGACTCTTTATTTGTGTAGAGACCATGTTTTTGCGACAAATAAAAAACTTTCAGCAGCTAGCATATCACGCTCTTAAATGTCCGCTCTTCGGCGCTGTCTTCTGGATTGTGTCGGCCGCTCCACCTTGACGTGGTGGAGTTGCGGCTCCTCAAACATTCTTTAAAGGTTGGTGCACGAGGACTTGGAAATAAGTTGTCATCCGGTACGCGACCATGAACCTCTACTTTGCAACCTCAATTTGTATTACCCTAAGCAGTTAGGCTAGTGTAGAAGTCCCGTTGGAGGAACTAGTGGATATTAAATGGCATGTCATAGGGCTTAATGAGGTCAGGAGGACAGATCAGGCGTATAGAGCGCTAAAGGGCGAGGACTCACTATGCTATCGTGGATTAAGCGGCAGACGAGGTTCTGTCTTTAGAGTTAGACGGCCTCATACTTTGGCGTTCGTAATCATATCTTTTATCTCCCGAGATAGTTTGTCGGCATCCTGTCGAACCAACCTACCGGCTACTTCTACCGCTCTCTGTAACGATAGCTGTGAGATTATCGTTAATTGCTTCAACATTTACGGTCGCCTACCTCAGTTAAAGCCTAATTACCACTCGGGAGAAAATGTGTGATAATTGTTCTGGTTTGATAGCAGGAACGTCTAGTAGAGCGAGCTGTGGCATCTGCTTTATGTCGAGTAAGCAGACAGGAATACGACATACACCAGTTGTTATTCTGCGTTTCCTCACGAAAGATGGAGAAAAATTTCTATTCATGTGCCACATTTGAGCTTCTGCACAGTGGTTGGGAAGCAGGCATAAATACATAATAATTACGCATTCGGTGCATGATATTCCATCAGTCAAGATTTGAACCTAGACACGAAAAAATTGTTACTAAGGCTATTTATAAAACGAAACAATTGACTCCGTGTTGATCGTCTTGCAATGACCTATGTAGCCGCTCCGTTCGGTTGGCAGCGTCTATAATGCAGGCGGCGCTATCGCATGGCAAGAACATGCGCTGCAGCGCTACTAATAACGAAAAACATCTGACTGCCTTAAGAATATATTTAGCACACAGGCAGCGCTAGCATCATTGCGGGTATAAGTTCTACTCCACAAAAATTTGGCAGTGGCTTAGCTCGGCTATGCCAGGATATACGCAGAGAAAGCTAAGGTATAGCTTAGTTAGCATTGGCTAATCTTGATTGCAAGTCCAGGTTGGTCTGGTTGCCTGGCTAGTTGTTATCACGTGGTTCGTCACACGGTTCGTCACGTGACCAGTCGCTTGGTTGGTCACGTGGTGCGGTGCGACCACGGGGGGACTGCGAGCACCGCGAAACTGCGAGTTCATGGCCAATGTACATTTCGCTACAATATAAAAAAAAACTTGCACGCTACCCGAAGTTAGCTATGTAGTGTTTGTGAATGGCTTCATTCTGCTTCTTTTCTTTTGGATATACCATAAGCGCGAAGCCACGTTCAAAAATGGAGGATTAAAGAAAAATGGATTTTTGCTATTCCACTGTAAGCAAATAAGAAACGAAGAACACAAACAACCGCACAATTCCATAGCTTTTATATTTAAAATTTGAAGCGCAAGGATTTTAAAAAAACACTAGGAATTTTTTGTCATTGCGATTTTCACAGGAAGGCGTGCTGCTTAGGTAATTAGAAATAATAGCATTATAATAAGATGCAGTATCAAATTCATAGCCAACGTTTAAGGCAAGTCAATTTATGAACTAGTAGTTAAGTATTATTTCTATGCGTTCAGTGCGGAAGCATGCTTTATTGAATAAACGGAGACGGTAACATTTGTGGCTATACTCGATTGACAGTACATATAGAAACTTCTCCGCAGCTGCCAATCTAGATGTGTTGGTGTGGTTTAAAACAAAAATTAGGGAGCACTGCTGTCGGTTGCATTAGAGAAATGCGAAAGAATTTGCATTTGAATGTCAGCAACTTTTCTTTTGGAAGTCATCGTTGTCCCGTGACAGTTATGACGGCACTTTTGGATGACGTCAGCAGCTTTTAGCAAGTCATCATTCTATAACATAAGTACACATCCCCAACACACTTTACCGTCGTAGACAACACAACGCGTTCACTCTCTGCCACCCCAACACGCTTGAACCAACGACCATTCGTGTCGTAAAAAACACCCAATATAGAGGAAAAGGAACCTTCGTGGTGTACACGTTGCGTTCCCGTGCGGCGCACAGAGGGCACCGGTTCGAACTGTAATGCCGGCTAATTTCATTTCTGGAATTGTCAATTTCGTGCGGAGAAGATTTGCTGACACGATGTGTACTAATCACGCACACAACCTGTACACATTTCTTATTGTGTAAATAGTTTTTGTATATTACCTCTCCCCCTATCCTATCTTCCTGTCCCCTCACCTATTTCATTTCATTTCTCCATTCTGCCTGCTATCCTTTATTTCCACTGCCCCAGCTCAGGTGCTTCAGTATCGATGGCAGATGCCGGGGCTAGCAAAAATTTTATCCGTCCTTTTTATTATTATTTTAATAAACCACTACGCACGCACACACACACACACACGCTCTGCTGAGCCTCTCTGCCGATAAGCCCTCTACATGCCACTTATGAAACACGAACTGCTTTCGCATTAATAAAGCTCCTGAGGTTTATTGACACTGGATTAAGGAAGCGAGCTACTTATTGCGATGTGAAATGCGCTATTCGGAGAAATGTATGTGGTGTCGACATCCGAGCGTCACGCTGCTGGACAAGCCAGGTGCCATGGGCGCACACGCAAATGTGGCCCGCAATAGAAGACGAGGAAGTTAGGTAGCGCACGAGGAGCGGTGAGCTGACGTGCCGGGGATCAGAAGTGTTGAGACAGGGAGCGATTGAGGCATGTAGGTAGGTAGGTAAACTTTAATGATTGAAATCAGAGGAATGTTTCTTGAGGCTTGTGGGTGGGTTCCTCATTCCAGGGATCCACTCGCTTGAGCTTCAGACGGACCTGTTTTTTGGCGGCTCTTTGGCCCTCAATACGATCGCAGGTCAGCATCGCCTCCCACCACTCAAATGACGTTTAATGCGTCTGTAATTGGTTCCGTTTTGCCCCGCATCCCCATGAAATCTGGAAGAGTTTTGGGCGGGCCTGACACCAGGGGCATGTGTCATGGTATAGTGCTGGGTGTATAAGGTGAAGTTTGCGGAGATGAAGTAAATTGTTCGTTTGGATCGGACACCAGGAGATACCGTCCAGGGTGTGTAATTTTGTATGAGGAGTAGAGTATTTTCTGCGCTGGAGACGCTGGAACTCTAAGCGTTCGTTGCACATATAGGGAATAGGTATGAATTTTAATGCGCTAATTCCCCCACTCGGTTAACTGCTGGAGCTAAAGCGTGCTCCCTTTCATATCCCTCTAGTCCCTCAGCACCAGGGGTCGAAGTTATCTGGTCGGTTTTATTGAGGGATTGGGCGCCCATGAGTCGAGCGACGTGTCTTTGGACGTGTACTCGCAGGAAGTTTCGGCAGTCTTGCTGTGAATCCGTGATCATATGAGGTCTGCGCCCTTGAGCGTTTCAGTGTCGTATGGCAAGTGCAACAGGGGCGGTTTCCACCGCCACTGGAGAGTCGGCTATGACGGAGTCAGCGAGTATCGGGAGGGAGATTCGGTGAATTTATCGCTGCAACCGCGTATTTATTGCGTTCCGAGTATGCCGGGCGTTCTCATTCACCACACTGGCGGAGATGGCAATTCGCTTGCGTAGGTAGGAAATTCTTGCTTTGCGCCCGCCTGTATGGACATCTTTGAACATATGCTTCGGCATCGGAGCTACTTTAATTTTATTTCTTTGTAGTTTCTCTGGACAGGATTGAGAATACACAACTTTTATGTCCGCAATCGTGCCAACAAGCCTGGGAAGGGTGCGGTCGGCTTGTGTTTGTTGGAGTAGAACTATTGTTGACGTGAGGACTTCTTCCTGGAGTTCTGAGTATGTGCTGAAAAGGCAAAGGGCGTGAAGTTTTTCTGTTGAGGTCCTGGGCGGAAGTTTTAGCCCCGTTTTATACACCCCTCTTAAGATGGTGTCAATCTGTTGTTCTTCCTGTTTTGTGGTTTTGTGAACAGGAAGTGCGAACGCTATTCTACTCAGGACTAGCGCTTGGAGTAATCGCATGATGTCCTCTTCTCGCATGCCTTGGCGATGTCGGGTTATACGAATAATCATGCGGGGTATCTGAGTACTCGTAGTTTTAAGCGTTCGAATGATGTGGGTAGGCTTGAGGTTGCTCTGGATGCAAATTCCAAGTATCTGGCTAAGCTCCACTTCCTTTCTGGGCTGTCCTTCTATCGTAAGGTTGATCGGATCCGGTGATCTGTAATGTAGATTATGAACGCGTATTAGGTTCCGTTGTTATAGTGTTGTGTAAGTTGCAGCCTGGTCGTTTCTGACGCTGGGAATTGTGATCATTGCGGTGAGGTTAACTATGGCGTTTGTGTTGAAAGATGTGAGATAACGTGCTTTTGTTTAATTCCTAGTCTTCTACATATAAGTGTTATGGTGCAGTTAGTCTTTGTCATAATGAAACGTGTTTGACTCCTCCCCAGTATTCATTTTGCAGTCACATTCTGCTTCGGTGTTGATTGCGGCGTTGTGTGTCACTCTGAACGAATCCTTTTGTTGTCATATTTGTACCTCTTACTTTGTCAAAACTTTCAGTGCGGGCTATTGTAGGGCGCGCACTCACCCCAGTATTTTTTTTTGTAAAACATTTGTGAAAGAGGGCGGGGAGATTGGGGCTCTGTGATGGGAAGTGTGCAATTCGAAGAAAATGTGTAGTGCGTCGACATACCAGCCTCCCGCATGCTGGCCAAGCAACGTACCGCGGACTCATGCGCCAGTGTGGCCCGCCAGAGAAGACGAAGTGCGGTAGGGCACGAGAGGCGGAGAGTTGACGCGCCGGGAATGCATGGTGTTGAAGGAAGCAACGCATCAGGGGACGTGGCATTCAAGCGTGGAGGCAGCAGCTCTAGGACGTCAGGTCCGTGGCGTCGTAGGCCTCCCTTCGATCTCCTACGCCGGACCTCAAGGCTTCTGTACTTCCAGGCCCTGCTCGTTTAGCCGGCGTCTTTCCAGGCCGCAGCAGGTGGTCCGTGTCTGAGTGGACGCTCGATTACAGAGCGAACTCTTGGCTTTTCTTTCTTATGGAGTGTATGTTGTGGTTTGTTCCGTTGTTTGCTATCTGGCTTGTATTTTTGGTTGCTTTAATGTAATTATAATTCGGCTTCGTGAATTTAATTTTCTTGGCTTGCTTTTGTTTCACGAATCTGCACGTGATAGCCTTCTGAGGTGATAATCGCGACACTGATACATCTGTAACAAGTACTTCTAAAGCACTCGCACCACTTCTCATGGTTTTAAATGTCAAAAATTCTCTTGAGTGACGCCAGTTTATTGTCGCATTGCGAAATAAGCAATCTGCCTTTCATATAAAACGCTCTTCAGCGCTTGTATAAGTAGCGTACATGCAGCAAGGTTTGTTAAAAACGGAGGAAATACTTTCATTCTTTGTCCTCGCTCTCCATGAAGGCTGCTATGATTTTCTTTCGTGCGGTCGTCTGCCCAAATTAGTCAGAGTATGTTTAAGCTATGTGCTTACAAATTTTTCTTCTCACGGACACCACAGGTCTAATTTTTGACCACACACAACTACCTATCTACATGACAGGTAAAGCAGTAATCCTCAATGCCGCCATTATTCGTCGAGTTATCGGGGGATGCTAGTTTTATGAAGCTTTACGTTCAACCCTGAATGTACACGAAGCAAAACCGCTCTTTACGTCGGCGACTCTCCTCTTGTTGCTTAAGCGTTGAGGCGCAATGGTTTGTAATCGTGATGACCAGAGTACAAGATTGTTTACCGGATGCAGAACAGAACAGCCGTCCTCTAAGCAAAACGCACTTTTGCCACGCGCAACAGAAGAAGGTCGCTTTCGAACTTGATTGCATTTTTTATTCGGCGGAAACTTTTCTAAACGCTGTTTCTAAACGTTTTCTAGCACTTACTAAATTCTAAAATGCAAAACAAAGACCTGTGCAGAACAATCTAAGGTCACAAAAATGCTTCAAAACTTGCATAAACTTTACCGCGGCTTTTCTGACATATGGCCCTTTTTGCTCGGTCGTCCGATTTATTTCGAAACAGAGGCGCCCGGGGAACGAAAGAAAAGGTTCAGTGTCAGAACGTGAAACACGACAATTGGCCGTACTTCGCGACGTAATGGCGAAGTGATGGAGAGCACAGGAGCGTGACACAGTGCTTGGAAGAAGCGGTGCGTTGGACGTGCCTGCCCTCTGCCAAGAAATTGCCTACAGAGCATGTGCCCAAAGCCAGATACATGGAAACCGTTGACTCTTTAGCTTCTATAGCCATGCGTACAAGATGGCCACGCAGGCACCGCATTAGGCCGCAGGCAGCATCTGCCAGTTCGACGGTCCTTCGAACCGGACTCCTCTTCCCCTCGCCTTGTATACGTCACACTGCATTAGTGGGTTACCCCAAATCTTGAACGAAAAACCGGTGGCGTCTGGCGCCCTCTGCCTCAAAATTCACTGACTAGTCGGATGTGACATTACCAGGCCGGAGAAATGCCATTTTCTGGAAGGACAAGAGGTCGACCAAAAGAAGAATGATCAATGGCTGGAGGAAAGCCACGTCACCAGACCAGGTTCGTCGGAGTGAAGCGACCACTTGGCAACCGCGGCCGGTTCCAGGTGGTGTAGAGTAATAACTAAGAAGAAGATGACTCAGACAACAGCAGTCCCACATGCAACATAGACAGCACCACGAAGCGCTATCTGTGCAGATCGGAGGCTTGCAGGAGCGACTTCTCCGCATTGCTCGGCAAAAAGCGACCTGATTCTCACAAGTCCCACTAGTGACTTTGGTTAAGGCACCAAGAGCTTCGAGTCCTGTGAAATTGCCAACACATAATGTCATGAAGAGCCCCTAATTTTATCACTTCCCTAAATCATTGATTTTATTACACTTTTGTCCATGCTCTCAACAAGTGGGTTTGCGCCTATCTCGGGCTTCCTCATATTGAAGGCTTACTATGTTAGTTGGCTTCGCGTTTTGTGTGTTGCGTCTTACTTCAAAGCAAAATATTTCGTTGTGAGGACTGCTGCAGGCCTAGTTCCACCTGTCATCGCTTCATCAGGTGCACCTCTATCCCATACCAGTGCGCCTTTTGAAGCGAAAAGCTTCACTACGCTAGTCAACACCGCGCTTCGAGCGAGCCGGCGTATGTCAGAGCACGCGTGACGTCACGCACGGCGCAGGTGGCCTCGTCAAACGATGACGCATAGCGCGCGGCAGTGGCCACCTGCGCCGCGCCTGATTTTCGCCGCTGCCGCACGCGACGTCACGCGCGGCGCAGGTGGCCACTGCCGCGCGCTATGCGTCATCGTTTGACGTTCACCGCAAGCGCGTGTTTATCGCCGAGGCCGACCATATAACTGCTTGCCAGAGAAAGGAGGTTTCAGATCCATCGCCGTATGACGTAAGCCGTGGAGCGGCCGCTCGATTTGGCAGAAGACGCAATGGAAGAAGACGCGGCTGGTGGTAGGTTAAGACGCTTGGCAAGACGTTCTTCACGTATACCTCGGGCGTCTCCGACACGCGCTTAGCTCTCCGCACTTCATTCTTACGTAGACGGGCAGCCTCACGCCAGGCAACTTCGGCGTTGGTAGCAGCAGCTTCCTGTAGGCTCTGAAGATGCCGCTTGCTACACACGCCAGGCAACTTCGGGGTTGGTAGCAGCAGCTTCCTGTAGGCTCTGAAGATGCCGCTTGCTCATACGCGGCCACTAGCCGCGTCGTAGTCTTCCATTCCTCCTTCTGCCGAGGCGAGCGCCCGCGCCGTGGCTTATATCCTCCGCCGCGGGGCATCCGCTAAGAGCATAGCGCATGCACCCTTCCTTTCCTCAAAATCACTGGCGTCTAGAACGTTGTCAACGCCGATGAGCACAATGAACGCCGACGCCGACAGCTTTCGCTTTGTGTAATTAGCTGAGCTATTCCACATTCATTTTTTTTTTGCAAACACAAGGGAGTAGTCACAAGTTGTACCTTTTGCGAACCTCAGAGGTGTGCAGCGGTAAGTAGGTTTGCCCGAATAGTATGCAAACCCTTCAGTGCCATCAGACCACTAGCGCACATACCACGACCAGTTTTCGTACGGGGCCTTCCTTTTTCTCTGCAATCGTCTATTTGACTAGTTTCTTCGTAACTTTTTGACAGGGAAAACGGAGGTTTCAGCTGGAATTCGCTCTGGAGGTCCCGCCGGTTTTTTGCATGACCCGGGTATCAGCCGCTTCTTTTCAACAAAACTTGCCGCAGGCTTTTGCCACCCATATGCGAAAAAGAAGAGTGCTTCTGCACGCAGCTTTTTAAAGAAACATCAATGAGAGCGACGGCATATGCAGTTAATTAGCTGCCTTGCAAGCGCTCTGTTGGAAAGAGATGAGTGGCAGCCAATAAGGTTCTAAAGCGTCGCGAAATGCCTGCTAAAGGCAAAGTAAAAATGTTACCAAATGACGGACGACCGGCAGTTCAGACGTAGCCTGGCGGAATAAGCCCCTTCAGAGCTGGGCCGTGACGAAAACGTTAACAAGATACCTGACTGACGGTAAGCTTCCTTTGCAGCACCAGAAGCTTTCCGGACCCAGATCTTTCTTCCTCCCTTGGTACAAAATTATATACGCATGTTACGGCCAATGCTTCCAGCTTTTCCGACGCTTTGTACCGCCCTCCGTCTTACTTCGAAATTCTCGCTGCGCGCTACTTTGAACCTGTTTTGTATGTCATCATATTTCATTTTGATTTCTAACTACATATGAACAGACAGTGTTACAGACATTGTCATGTTTTTACAATTCTATCTATTTTAGTGCTATCAAAATGCGCATAGGAAATAAAAAGTGCTTAACAATTGCCCGTGTTTCTGTATATGCATTATGAAGCAGAAACTTCAGATTATGAGCTGCAGAGTTGTGTATAAGGTCCTTAATTTAAGTATGGTGAATACATCAGAGTTTTTCCTTACTTATAAAAATGAGTACAAAAAGTCTTGACACGTACAAAACAACAACAAAAATACGCAGCAATGCAAACCATTTGGTATTTCTTATTTTACTCGGAGTGACCTATTCCAAAATACTTTTCGCACAAACCAGGTGATGTACCAGACGTAAAAGCTTCTGCCAACTTCTGCAACCGCCTTGTAACAGAAGCGAAAACGAGTGAGGCCATCTCTTGGCGCCGTCTCCAAACTCATACATTCCCGAACCCGGTTATGTGTATTTTTTATTACCTGCGATACTTTTCAAACGAGTCCAAGCTATGCAACGACAAAGCGGATCTCAATAATATTCAAGAAATACTCTCTTGCCCCCCTGGAGGTGAGGAAAAAATAATAGTCACTTGTCCAATGGGAGGCTCTCCTACTCAGTTTCGATCCGCAGACTCCGACAATGGTCGTCCAATGGTCGTCCAAATGCAAGTATTGTAATTGTGGTGATTAATAATAATAATAATTGGTTTTGGGGGAAAAGAAATGGCGCAGAATATGAGACAGAAACTGCGCCATTTCCTTTCCCCCAAAACCAATTATTATTATTATTAATCACCACAAAGCACCGCGCAAGAGCTATATAGTTACGTACCCAGAATGATAAAACAAATTGGTTTTGAGGAAAGGAAATGGAGCAGTAACTTTCTTACATATGTCGGTGGACACCTGACACGCGCCGTAAGGAAGGGATAAAGGAGGGAGTCAGAGAAAAAAAAGGAAGAAATTGCCGTAGTAGTGTTCTCCGGAATAATTTCCACTGCCTGGGGATCTTTAATGTACACTGGCATCGCACAGCACATGGGCGCCTTTTGCGTTTCGCCTCCATCGAAACGCGGCCGCCGCGATCGAGGTCGAACCCTGCACTCCAGAAAGAGCGGTAAACTGCTGTTTCCTGGGAGCTTAAAGGATGTCCTGGGCCAGGGCCACCAAAGCCAACTTGCGCGACAGCTGCTCCGATGCTAACCAATTAAGCCAGGCACGTTGGGCGACACGGTTATGTTGAAAGGAAGGACAGAGCTGCAACGGGGCAACAAAAAAATTGAATTTCATATGAGTGGTTAGGGCGCTCGACTACTGATCCGGAGTTCCCGGGTTCGAACCCAACCGCGGCGGCTGCGTTTTTATGGAGGAAAAACGCTAAGGCGCCCGTGTGCTGTGCGATGTCAGTGCACGTTAATGATCCCCAGGCGGTCTAAATTATTCCGGAGCCCTCCACTACGGCACTTCTTTCTTCCTTTCTTCTTTCACTCCCTCCTTTATCCCTTTCCTTACGGCGTGGTTCAGGTGTCCAACGATATATGAGACAGATACTGCGCCATTTCCTTTCCCTAAAAACTGATAATTATTATTATTACAGTTCATAAAAAACAGGAATGCGTGTTGTTTTATCCAACATTTAAAGCAAATTTGTGTTCTGCCTTTAACATTCTATATGTTTAAATGTCACTTTTGGTTATATTTCACCCCATACAAAAACAAAAATTACATAGCGTAAAGTTGAATTTTTCGACATTAATCTGCACAGTCAGTCACCTAACTAGGGTGGTATTCATCTTTGTTGTCCAGTTGTTTTTTAGAAAATCGTTTTGCACTAACAACTGCAGAAAAACCTAACCAGTGATTTAGGAGAGTAAGGAATGAGAAAATTTTTAATGCACCGAATAAATCGAGGTTAGTTCGGCGGGCCCTTCATTTCAGGAGTCTGTGGTTTAGGAGAAACATTAGAGAAATGTGGATTTCCGCTACACGACAACAGTTCGAGTTCACTCAAAACAAAAAAGAATGCGGAAATAAAATAAAAAAAGCGAAAATGAGCTCCTTGCTTTAGTGTTAGGTTTACACCGATGACCTTGACCTCTTCACATGATGTCTGTCGACGACCCTCGAACGTGTGCCCGCAAAAAAACTTGCATCCGGTGCAGAAAGAAAATGAAAAAGCCCCATCCTGGCAATCTTTGTTCCACATGATCAGGAGCAATGACGCCTATTTTTCGACTCCGGCGGTTAAACGTGGCATAAAAATGCCCGCGAAGGGCATTCGACCTGTAGGCAGCAAAGGACACGGCCGGAAATCATATTCAGAGCGTCTGTATTCGGGTTACAAAGGAAAGGCAGGCAAGCCGCGAACGATGACGCCGAAATCAAGGCTGCACGATCCATTCCCACATAGCTAACTGCTCGCCTCCAGAGACTTCGGGCTGCTGCAGTCTCGTTTCATGCAATTTGATTACCGTAAGGGGAGCGTTTGCAACGGTGTATTCTACGAAGCATTTCACGACGACTGTTCTACGACCTTCTGGAGCAGCTGATTGCAGGTTTTTCTATTCTGTTTATGCCGACTTTCAGCAGCCATGATCTGGGTGCCAACAAATGGATTAGCCTTCCTACGTTATTGAAGAGTCGAACAGTTCATCCAACCGCGAGCGTGGTGTTTGAAACGCCAGCCGAAATACACTGCCGGCAAAAAGCTCACTCCGAGAAATGGCACTTACGAGCAGCAATTTGCCATCAATGAAACGGCGCTCAGTTCACTGCAAAGGCCATATTCCGCCCCTGCGACACGAGCGGTAGACTGGATTTCACCATCGCTCAAGAGTTGCTTGACACACGTGTTAATAGTTATAATCAGAAAAAATCTCTGTACTATCCAACAGTAAAGTAGCTGTGTACTGAGGGTGAGTCACTCAAAATATTATCAGCAAATCATAATCCAAGAGCACTAATGGCTTCCTAAAATTAAAGATCAGTAGAAATTGTTGTCAGTAGACAAATAATTAGGCCAAATAAAGTAAAAGAACTAAGGTAATTCAGCTCATACTCAGGACAATTTATTCAAAAGAGGTGCCGTAGTGGAGGGTTCCCGTACGGCACCTCTTTTGAATAAATTGTCCTGAGTATGAGCTGAATATTTACCTTAGTTCTTTTACTTTATTTGGCCTAATTATTTGTCTACTGACAACAATTTCTGCTGATCTTTAATTTTAGGAAGCCATTAGTTGCTTTCATGTGAATTAATTTCTTGTTGTTTCTAGCCATATCTTCGTTTCTGTGGTAGCAACACAATGGTTTAATGATCGAAAAAATTACAACAAAAATGTTCCCGCCCGGCGATTTAAACTATTGGTGTCTACCGAAAACGACGGGCTGCCAGCGTTCTTCACGTGCATGTCCTTGTCGCGTACACCCTCCGCTAACAGGGCCGAAAATTCGGTGTTGTCTGCATTTTACTTGCGAAATCTGCCGATGATGGCAATACCTGTATCTAGGTGTTTGGATGCCTCGTAGCTTATCATGCCTCCGTTTTCGATAAGTGTGGTATTCTTTTTATTAGAACGCGGAACGCAATCGATACAGGACAATATGTATTTACCCTCAATGTCTCTGTACCACTGAGTATGAAACTTTATTTTTGTAGCGATGGCTACATCACGGTGGCACTTCGAGCCTTCAGCGTGGCGGCGCCGTGGCAGTGGCGGCGCCGCCACCCCGAGGCTGCGCCGCCACGCTGTCACGTGGTGTGGAGCAACTGCCGGCGGCGCGGCGCCGTGGCTGATCACGTGGTGTGGAGCAACTGCCGGCGGCGCGGCGCCGTGGCTGATCACGTGGTTATTCAAGTGACCAGACACGTGGTGCATAGCAGCTGCTGCTCCCGGCGGCGCGGTGCGCCGGCGAAATTGAGCTGCCACAGCTGTGCGCATGCGCCGTGTCAAGTGGGACGAAGATGAAGAAGGAGCGCCCAGCAAAACGGAGCGGCGAAAGGCTGACTTTGCAATTCAACCGAACAAGTTCCACTCGGCCAGCTGTAGCTATCACGTCAGTCCAGGTTCAACTAGAGCTAAACCACCGCCAATTTTTTTCAAGAATAATTGCACAGTTGTCAAGAAACTTTTAGTGTCAGATGGCATGTTTTCCCTTAGAGGTTAGTGGCTCGGGGGGAGGGGGGGCACAGAAGCAGTATGAAGACTCATATGCACCATGAAGCTGCTGCCTTCCTCTAACATGTTAATTTCGCCCCCTTAGAGGAACATTTTTGAGGCTCATCTCATAAATATTTATTTCTCAGGCATTACGTGGACGTTATGCTCATCACTTTGCCAGCAAGGAACAAACTGAAACATCGGTGGTCTTGCCGGTCAGCGCTTCCATATACTCGATGCGAAATATATGCAGCTCATGAAGCACGGGCTCTCATCCGCCACAAGTTCTTGTTCATGTCCGCAGGTCTGCGGGTAAACATGTAGATAGAGTAAATTTGAGTCATAGAGCGTTACACTGACAGTAAAATGGCATGCCAAAAAGGGCCATCGTGTGCTTAATTTACCTATACAGTTTTCATTCTATTCTGGACTCAAAGTGTCAGTGGAACTTTAAGCATTGTTTCTAAGGCGAGTGTGCGGTGAAGCTTTAATTCACCACAGCGCACGAAGAAACGGGCGGCGAGGAAGATGACACATATGCGAACCCACTTATTCATCAATTAGCCTTGAGCAAGTGCTGAATATTTTTTCATTATTTTGTTTCATAAGATAAAGAAAATTTAGTTAACGTGTAGAATTGCTCACTTTGGTATGTACACGCTGGAAGCTGTAACGTCAGCAAGGATTTCTCTCCCTCTACGAGTCTGGGATCCTGGCCGAACTCCGCATCACACCGCTCTCCGCCTGGTTCGTATCGTTATTGTTCGCTCTATTTATTATGCTCTCTCCCACTTTACAGTACACATGCGAGCTCCGCTCATGCTGTGATATAGGCAGATCGCCTCATAACAAGCGGCGCCACTAGGTGAGGCCGCCTAAAAACAACCACTAAAACTTTGCGTTCCCTCCCGCGGTGGACGATCCAAGGTAAGCGAGGTTGGTGTCACCGTCAACACCATAAAACAAAGCAAATCTCTCGAGGCTCTCGAGATGTATTGAAACTGCGGCATATCCGCAATCACTGCTTGCCGTTAGCATGCGCTGCCCCAAAATACGGCCAGCGCCAATGTTTTCATGCTTGGCTGCTGAGCCCTACGTTCTGCTTACTATAAGCTTCCCCACCAGTTTCAGAACGGCGAGTTTGCTAAACCGTTTTACACATATAAATATCCGAGCTTAACATGCATTTCGTGCGTAGAATACGGTAGCAAGCAAAGAAAGAGTACTCGACAATAGAGAGAGAAAGAGAGAGAGAGAGAGACAAACTTTATTTGCTCCATTAAGGGTTTAGCGTTCGGTCTTCGTCTTCATCGCTGCAGACTCTTGACCTTCAAAGCAGGGTTGGGCCCCTAGTCCAGGGCTCCACTGAGTCGCGCTGCTTCGCTTGCGTGCTGCACCATTGCCCTTTGGGCGGCGAGCTCGCAGCTGGTGAGCCGGCTCTCCCACTGCTCCGCACTCGGGGTTTTGTGTTGGTGGAACGTGTAGTTTCGCTTACACTCCCAGGTTATATGGTAAATCATGGGGGTTGCCCCGCACCACGGGCATGTGTTCCTATACTGTGTAGGATACATCCTGCTAAGTATGTGTAGGTTAAAGAATGTTCCCGTTTGCAGCCTCCGCCAACTAGCTGCTTCTTGTTGTGTGAGGCCCTTATGTGGCGGGGAGTATCTAATTCTCCTGCCTCTTTGATAGTTTACGTATTCTGAAGATCCCATCTCCACGGTGAAGTGCTGACCCTGGGCGTATGGCCGCTCGGCTCGGTACGTGATCTCTCGAGCCAAGCTGTCTGCCCTTTCGTTTCCTTTTATCACCGTGTGTGCCGGAATCCAGATTAACTTGTGGGTTGCTGCTCCCGCTATAAAACAGGTTACAGAAATGTGCGCAAAATATGCTCCCTCGTGCAACTGCAACAGTTTGGCTTCGACTGGTATGAAAGCTCGCCGGTGCGCTCATGTTTTCGGAAGAGGCTGAAGCTCATGTTTGGCAGTGGCTCTGTTCTAGTGTTGTTCCTCAGCCATCGCAGAGTGAACCTGTTAAAAGTACGTTATAAGTATCATGCTGTGCTCCAATTTCAAGCACTGAATATGGCCAACTTGAGTATCCCGGCTCGAAAGATTAGTCCGGTGCCGTTCATTCATTGCAAGTATCATGGTGAGGGCATTGCACAGCCAGGTTGTGAAAGAGGCGTGAATAAATGTGCGAGAAAATTTGCACAAGTACTTCACAGGGACGAGAATCCTCAGTAAAAAAAAATTGATGAAACATGCGTCAGAAGGGTGGCAGGCAAGAAGAGGCAGAATCTCGAGGGTGCGTCACCCCATGTTTAGATTAAGTACAAGGGCTGTACCGAAAGTAATGAAAATTTTAGCGTCAACTCAAGTGAACTTTAGTCCCTGCTCAGTGAACTGCGCTCGTAGTATAAACTTTATAAATATTTTTTTTTAACTTCATTATGCACAATGTTCTTAAAACGGACCCAAGAAAATTTTGGAAGCACTTAACTCGGAAGGTGCATCCTGTAACGAAATTAAAAATTAGTGGCTGGGTTAAACCTGACAATTACTGTATAGCTACAACGTTCAATGACCACTTTTCTTCCGTACATCTTCCTTGTAGTGATTAAGTCACTGTGGTTGAAAAGACAGGATTTTAAATTCGGAATCTCACTATTAGTTAGGAACGTGTATTTTTGGCCGTATTTAAGGTAAATAGTAAGAAGTCTACAGGTCCCGATGGCAAAACAAATGTGTTCTTTAACAGATACGCATAATTCTACGATCAGTATCTTTACGTTTTTTTAATTAAATATAAAGAAAATCAGAATTTCCAACAGATTGAAAAACAGCTTAAGTAGTACCTATTCATAAATCAGGCGACAAGCTCTGTGTAACGAAGTATAGACCGGCCTTCATTTTGTGGTCTTGCAGCAAAATCATGGCGTGTATTGTTTTCAAAAACTTATCTTTGTTTCTAGAAGCTAATAACTTCGTTTCATGTGCTCAACACGGGTTTCACCGGAGTCTGTTGAGAGCACTGAACTTATTCTCACGGGAAATGGACTGATGAAACTTTTAGAGTTCAGCAAATTGACATGGCTTTTCTGAAATTCGTAATAGCCTTTTACCCAATATCTCACAGTAACTTGTTATCAATAATGCGTTGCATTTTATATAAGTAATGAAAAAATTATCAAATGCATAAAAGCTTATCTTTCACAACGCCGCCATTATCTACTACTGGGGACAAAAGTTTCCTTGACCAGACTTCTAGGAAAAACGTTTATTGCAGCTCCACCTCGCTACCCAGTCGCCTGATATTGTGACGAGAGGAAGGAGAATTCGGGCCTTTAATATCTTTGTAGAATATCAAGCGACTGGGTAGCAAGGTGGAGCTACAATAAATGTTTTTTCCTAGAACTCGCGTCCAGAAACTTTTGTCCCCATTAGTACAAAAACGTATAACATTCCTTCGCATCAAGCGTCAGATATTTCTATGGCTCCTCAAGGCAGAGTATTCGGTGCTTTTCTCCTTCTTATTTACGACAAAGACTTGCAGTTTAATTGACCAGTCCGCTGTCGTCCTTCCGCCATAACTGCATTTCATACCCGAAGATTCAAACACCAACAGACCAACTCTTCTTGAATGATTTCTTAGTATCTTAAAAATTGGTGAGCTTTTCGGCATATGAAACTAAATATCCCTAAACGCGCCCACACGTCCGTAACACATAAAAAATCTGCTAGTCTACACTTACGTAATAAGCTATGCACCACTTAAAACTATGACTGAAATTAAATACCTTGAGTAGAAACACCTCCAAAACAAACTGTTAGTAGTCACGTAAGCCACATTTTCTCGGCTGCTTCGAAAAACTCGGGATCTTGAAATGTCGCTTAAAATACTGCACGTGTGAAAGAAAGTTCATGGCATATTCATCACTAATAAGACTCTCACTGAAATTATCCGATGTCGTGTGGGGCCCTCACACTACCTCTGACATTAATGCAACCGAAAGTGTTCACAGAAGAGCGATAAGATTTTTGCTAGAGCGGGTCTAGCAGGGACATATCGGTTACTAATCTAGGGAAAAAAACGGCACTCCGACACTTTAAAGGCGAAGAATGTACATCGGCTGCAAATTCTCGATAATATAATCAACAAACAATCAAAAGTGGATATTTCCACTTTCATGCCATCCAACAGAACCAGGCAGACCTGGCGGAAACACGATAAAACAATTGTGATGCATCTCACTAGAACTATTTAAAATCGCTTTTTCTTCTTTTCCAGAACTATACCAGAACTGTGAAGCTGTAATCAGACCACTCTTTTTTCACTGCTGTAAATGGTCATGAATCCTAACACATGTGATTACCGCTCTCAATTTCGAATACTAAGATCATGCTCAACAAAAAAAAATGAATGTGGATTAGCTCAGCTAATTCAGGATATACAAAGCGAAAGCTGCCGGCGTTCATTAAGTACACTGTCATTGGCGTTGACAACGTTCTACAGGTCGATGATATTGAGGAAAGGAAGGGGTCATGCGCTATGCTCTTAGCAGCTACGCCTAGGCGGAGGATATAAGCCCCGAGCGGTCGCTTGCCTTCGGAGATGGCGCAATGGAAGAATACGCGGCTGGTGGCCGCGTGTATAACAAGCCGCATCTTCAGAGCCTACGGGAAGCTGCTTGTACCAACACCGAAGGCATTGGCTGGCGTGAGGCTGCCCGTCTACGTAACAATGAAGCGCGGAGAGCTAAGTTCGTGTCGGAGACGCCCGAGGTACGTGAAGAACGTCTCGCCAAACGTGTTCACCTATTACAAGCCGCGTCTTTCATTGCGCCTTCTCACAAGGCAAGCGGCTGCTCCGCTGCTTATATCCTCCTCCGGGGCGCAGCCGCTGCGAGCATAGAGCCTGCGCAGTGAGGCGCATAGCTAAGTGATGACGTCACGCGCGGCGCTGCAGGGAAACCGGCGAGACAAAAGCGCGCGGCTCGGAGCACCGCGCATGTGTAGCGAGGCGCATAGCAAGTGGTGACGTCACGCGTGGCGCTCCGCGGCGAACGGGAAGGCGACGGAGCGCGGCGAACACCTGCGACTCGGCGCAGCTGCTTGCCATGGTTACGGCGCATGCGCAGAAGTGACTAGCGCGGACCGCCTGAAATGGGCTGCTGACTAAAGGAGTGAAGCTTTCGCTGCAAAACGTAGCGTTCTGACAGGAAAAGGAAAGGCGAGTTTAATGTCTGACAAACTGGCCCCTCAGTATCCTCTATAAATATCTCCCTCCTCTCCACCGCAGCGTAGCCAACCAGAACACCTTTCTCGTTCACTCCTCTGGATTCTTTTTTCCTCTTTATCCCTCTCACTCTCTTATCTCCCAGAGTTCTTGTTGGAAAGTTGTGCAGTGCCGAGCAGGGCATTTCTTTTGTATTGTTTCTACTTTTCTCATTATTTTATTGAAAGTTTCCATATGCACATGTTCATTTCGTGACCATCGTAAATCGTTTATGATGTTCTAAGGAGCGCACGAGGATGTGTAGTTTGGCTTGATTTGATGTTTGAATTTTGTTTGTTCGTTTTTTTATATTTTAGTTCCAGTGTTCATTTCATAATCGTCTGTGAACGCCACCAGTATGCTTCTTTGTTGTTTTGTACCCACTACTGCCTTGGTCGCAAAAGTCCAGCCGGCAGTATCATTCAATCTTTATTTTCGGTGCCCAGGAACAACCCGAAGGTCTTGCTGCTGGTGCACCACACACGCACACATAAAAATGTAAATTAATTTCCTCGCAAAGAAAGATAATGAAATGAGGTAGTGTAGCAGTCAAGCCGATAGAAAATAAATTTCTCCGGGCACTTAAGTCTGCTTACGTGCAGAAATGCGAAAGCATGGCACTTTCTAGAACACGTGTTTTTTCCATGACGGCCGCAGTACGGGTTGTATATTTTTATTTTTTGCTTTTGTTATTTCTTTTTGTTTCTAACTTTTTATTTCTCTTATTTTGATTTTTATTTTTGATATTAGTTTTTATTACATCTAGATTGTTGATATTTCCAGTTAACATTTTTCTATCTTTTAGTTTCATTGATTTTCAACGTTTTTGCTTTTTATTGTTTTATTTTTATTAATTTTAGTTTTTATGACGTCATTTTATTGACAAGTGAGGCGGAGACTTCCTGCGAACGCACACTTCCGGCGGACTCATGAGGAAATCAGGGCTTTCGCCTTAGAAAAACGTTTCAACTAGGCCTCTAATTTAGAAATAGGCGTGATTGCTAACATGATGCATAAACAGCGAAAACAAGAAAAAAGCGAGAAGAGCGGGGAATGAAAGCAGGTAAAACAGGCAACCGACATACAAATAACAAACAGAAACAACAAATAAAGGGAATGAAAACAGTAACAACCTTTTAATAATAATAATAATAATAATAAT